>VOQK01029392.1:2500-14502 GCA_015052645.1 Benitochromis conjunctus | reverse complement strand
GCTGAGCACCTTTTTAATGAGACAGTGAGGCAGATATAAAATAACTAAAAGCAGACCAGCAAACAGATTCAGAGTGACAACAGTCGGGCGTAAAACATGAAATGAGAACCAAGCAACCATGATTTGAAATAAAACATAAAGTGACACAAAATGACCCATAAGAAGCAAAAATAAAAAAATAAATAACAACAGCAAGAAGTCTGAAACTGCCATAATCAGCAGCACAATTACATAAAACATCCTCATAGACACAAAATCCTGCCAAAGACGTGTCCTGACTCCTGCGTCAGGCTTTTGCTCAGAGGCATGTTTTCTCATAATCTGTCCATGAGTGCAGCGCAGCACCAAGGGAGACCTGACACATACGAGGCCATGGAAAATCTCAAAGTGAGCCACTTGGATTCAGACAGAATTCACCTGTTAAACATTAATCAGTGACGCTGACATTCGACAAAACCAGTTGATGTTTTCTTGACTAGCTGGGAGCATCAATTACTAATTTGTGTGCTCAGGTTGGTTTTTATCTTTTTCCTTCTGTGACTTCAGGATGACTTTTTCAGTTTTTCACTCTGTTGTTCAGCTTTTAGTAATCGAGGTTTTCTTCTTTTCGTCACACTGGGTGTGTTTCAGACGAGTCCCCGAGGACGTCTGTAAAAGTTGTTGACTCTGTGACATAATCAGTCACTGAACACTGGTACCAGTGAGAAGCACACCCAGTGGACCTTTGACCAGCGCTTCGTGCACGCGTTACTTGAACAACACCTTAGGAACCACTGCATTCTGGGAACTGTAGTGCGACACTGAAACAAGGGTGCTTCTGTCAGCTAGTTGGGACTTCAGAGTTTCTGAGAATATACAGGACAAAAGATAAAGCTAGACTGTGAAAGCCTCCCTTTAACCAGTGAACAGATTTATGGTTTAGTGTTGGGTTGTATTTTAGCCACATGCTAAATAGATATATTTTCAACTTTCAGATAAAGTGTCATACACGCAAAGACGTATTAGGGCTATTGGAGATGTGGAAAAAAGTATGAGGCTGCTTGAGGTTTGTCAGGGGAGAAATTCAGAGGTAAAAAGTGACAAATGTATGAGACCAAACGGAAACATTTACAGGACAAAAATGGCAAATTAGTGAAAGAAAAACAAGGATAGAATAACAAGAAAAAACTGTCAAATTTACAAAAATCAATCTGGGAAATTTCTGAGAAAAACGAGGTAAATACTAGAGCAATGTTGTCCAATGTTAAAGCATAAAGGGCAGATTTATGAGAAAAAATGGCAAATCTACAAGGAAAATAACTCTAATAAAAAAAAAAGTCATAAATCCACATGGAAAAACTGGCAAATTCATGAGGAAGTATTTAACAAACATCTGATGCATTTACAGGAAAAAAACATCTACATTTTATTGAGAACAAACAAAAAATGGTGATTTTTAGTCAAAGAAACATTTCACTTCACTTTTCAAGGTTAAGTTTGAAAAATTCACCAACAGCATCACATATTAATATGAAAGCGAATGAACTACACGCTTGTGTTGAGGTCCTGCAGGTTTTTCCTCTGAATTTTACACCCCTTACATTTTTGTCCCTTCAGTGGTTTTAATACGTCACCATTCATTTCTATGTGAGAAGAAATCGATGCTAACTTAACCCTGAGTAAATGTGTAGGAAGTCATGAACAACACGGAGAGGCAGCAAACAGGAGCCGAAGCATCACGTTACAGATTCACCCCTGGTGTGACGCTAGCTTGTCAGTATTTTTGCCTTTTGATTTGATGAGGACTCAAAGGTCCCCGAGAGACACTCTTCAGTCAAGCTGAGCAAAAATCAGCCTGGAACTGAAACTGAAGCTTTTATCCTTTGATTTTATTTTAATGTTATTTGATTATTGTGTTTGTACTTATTTACACTGTTTTGCACATGTGAACTCTCTGAGGAGAATTAGAAACCACTAAAAGGAAACAGAGGCGGCACGGTTGTCCGAAACAACACGAAATCTTCTGTTTTTAAATTTCTTATTTCATTTCTGTTGGCCTATGTTCATATGGCTGGCCATATGTAACATCCATCCTCTGCACTTCCTAAGTACTTATTCACTTTTTAAATTCCAGTGATCTCATAAACCTGTCATAAATGTGAGGTTTTGTGGGGGCTTCCTTTCTCAGCCACATTTTATTTCCAACTTTGGCCTTTCTCGGATATTAAGTACATACAAATAAGCTGAACCCAGAATGTGGGAATTTTAAGGCAGGAGATCTTTGATGAGGCCTGCTCTGCTCCACTGGAGTAACTTTTAATGGTACTAGCCCCTCAGTTCATCCACTCTCTAAAAGAAAGTGTTTAAGCACCTGTCTCTTTAAGAAACCTCCTGTTATAAGCCAACTTTCCAATGATTGGTCAGCTTCTGGAAGCCTGCAGAGGGGCAAATCAGGGTTTCGGAGCTGTATTGTCTATTTCGTGCAAAACTGACATCAGCACATTATGAGAGGAGAATGTTTTTTGGCTCACAGGAATGACTCTTATCAGTGTTTACCTCATTTTTGTACAACATGTAACATTGTAATATTATATGTTTGACAGAGAGTAATAAATAAATCCTCTTTGACAACAAGTGACATCGCAACAAGATAAACAGAAATTAATGTTAGCAGGCAGAACGACTATAATCACAATATTACCGTTAGCAAAAAGTTGCCTGTTTACGCATCCATCCATTTAGGCGCTCATTCACCTTGGGAACCATAATTAATGTCGTTTTACTTGCTCACCGCCTGCCGATGTTCTGGCTTCACACTGACAAACAAAGCAGTGTTTACCAAAAAGAGTCATCAGTCAGAACTCTTTGCATTTTGTATTTTTGGGCAGTTTAATTTTTGTGCGTGTGCTGCAACAAGGAAAATAAAACTCCTTTTCCCCCCATCACATTTGCAAGTCTTGTGCAGACTTAGGGTGTTGAGCTAGCAGTGATACTGTGGGCTGGTGTTGGCTGTAGTGAGGTCAGTCCCACAGCTGCAGCAGCACAAAGGCCCTGTTGTGCGAGTACTGACAGTATACAATAGATCTTCCCCCCCCTCCCCCATGGGACTCGTTTGTGCATTTGTGATTATGTTCATGCTGCAAGATGTGCATGCGGGCCATGCATCTCTGACTGATATGAAAGGATGTACTGTATATTAGAGCGTTTTTTAAAGCTTTCTGGTGCATCAAGTCATGCAAAAGTATAAGTAGGCAAGTACTGGATGCTTGGGACATCTAGAGCTTTCTATCACTGTCCAGATGATAGAGTTAGGTCCACTGCTCCTCAAAAGTTTGGGATTGCTTAGAAAAGTTTTTTCTTTTATTTAATGTAACATTAAATAAATCAGAACTATTTTAAATAAAAAATTTGTGATTAATGAAACTGTTAATTATAAACCCTCTGATATTGTGTTAACCATTGGAAGTTTATTGTGTTAAAAAGCCTACTAACTATTAGATAAAGTAGTTAGGCTCTGGATCCACAGCCTTCATCATTTGTAGACTGTGGAAGCTTGTTTCTGCCACTGAAAGAATAAGTTATTTTGTTTGAGCTAGTAACTTTTAGATAATATCCTTGTTGTGTTTGTTTTGGATAATGGGTGGGAGTAGTACCCATGGTTGGTCAGAGGTACAGGCAGACATTTTCATGCAGTCACGTGCACTACTCCCCCTCCACAGAACACAGCAGCTGGCTGTCACCAGAAAAGAAAGAGGTTCACAACTGACAAAGTCCATAAGGGTGTTTGGATAAAAGAGATCACAGGCGTTCAGATTGCAGCTTCATTAGACGGTAACCATAACAGTCAGACTGGGTTTATTAATGAAGGGGGTAGCACACACTGTTGCATAAAGTTGCATTAGGTAACCGTCATGATACATGTACAACATTTCTGATCAATCTTATGATACATTACATTTTTATTTTTAAAAAGAAAGCACTTTTTTCTAAGTGATCGCCAACTTTATCCTGTACTATTTAATAATTATACACCTACCTTTATTGCCATATTTTCCATTAACAGTCCATGTTTGTCACTGTTGTGTGTGTGTGTGTGTGTGTGTATGTATGTATGAAATGTGTGATGTGGTAACCATACAGTCTATTTTCCTTTTATTGTCAGACCAGCAGGCTGGTCTGCAGCACAGACCTGTGTAAAAGCTTATATTTTATAAAAATAGTAATTATTTACAGTGAAGCCTGGGGTTACTGGGGAAAGTGTGCGGTAAAGGCATCTGCCTGCTACTGTGATTTGTTCTAGAAATACTTACTCTTTCTTTGTACTTGACCATGTGTAACCTTGTGATCTTATTAAGCAAGTGTTTCTATTTCTGCATGTGGTGAAATGTTTTTTTTAATGATCATTTCTCATGATTTGAAATGAAATTGTTGGGGCCAGGGTTATATTGCATTGGTAGCTGTGGTACGTATTTAACAAGATGGGGTTTGGTAAAGGGAATATATGCTTCAGAAAACATTTCCACCATATTTTAAAATGTATTTAATTAAAGTTAAAATCATTAAATGTGTAGAAATATAATACATGCATATAAAATATCTAATATAAGCATAAAATTGTGCATTCTGGGTCTTTGATAGTGAAAAATCTGTTTTGTTTGGTTTTTAAATGCTTTCTAACTCCACGCACACATATTTTCACTCCTTGTGTTAAAATACCAGGAAATAAATGTAAGATTCATGCCAAGAATTCAGATGATGTGACCTATTAATAACTGCATCTAAACAGAGGAGTTGTGATGAACGTGAAAACCAAATAAACTGTCTGGATTTATCTTCTTTCTTTAACTGCTGAGGATTCATCTGTTTGTTTGCACATGCCACGTGATACTACACCTTAACACAAGTACCATTATATACAGTCACACAATTTTTTCCTGTAAGTACATGCAATGAAAACGTGGAGACAAACAAAAGTTTGATCTCTCCCTGCAACGATGTCTTCAAATGATGGTGGTATTTGAACAACAAGAGGGAAACTTGACTTTCTGATCATCAGCTAAACAAAACTATTATTGTTTTAAGTGAAATTATTCTATAGAAAATAATAACTACACCTCTTCCATCAGAAGAAACGTTTACCATCTTTAGTAAAAATTACTTTTTGTAGGCGTTTTGCATGATTGTCCATCAGTCTGTGATGCTAACCTGCCAAAAATTTTCATCCACTTTTCAAAAAAGGAAATTGAAAATTTCCTCACTTCTAGATCTGTGCTTTGAATAAGGCATTGTTATCCAGTGTGCCACAAACTCGCCGTACAGATCAACCCTGCAGAGTAACAACTGGTTTATCATCCAGGGAACAGTGGACCTGATTGGACCTTCTTTTTTGCAACTCACTAGTTAGGTTTAAGCCCTGAGAACTGTTTGGTTTAGGCACAGCACCACCAAAGGACACCTTGTGCATACCTGAAACACGTCAGCAGCTATGACAAAACGCTGTTGTTTGATTCTCCAGGAATGAAAAGAATCTAGTTTTCATTCATTACTTCTTTTTGAGTTCTTCTTTGGTGGATTTGCCCCTTGCTATTTTCCACTTCAGTATAGGTATAAATGATTATCCAATCATTCTGCTTTTATTCACATTAAAATATAGCAAAAATAGATTTTTATAATGTCTCTCGACAGTATTTTATGGTTTGTGGGGTGATTCAAAAATATTTTTTAAAGTTTTGAATACAACATTTCAACCAAACGAATTTTTTCGTTTGTTTTATTTAGCTGTTTTTAGGGTTATTTGCCATAAACATGCGTATGTGATGCCGTGATGTATGACGCTGCAGTAGCAGGTAAACCACGAGAGGGCACCAGAGACCATTAGATGAATCGTATCAACCGGATTACTGAACAGGAAGAAGAGCGCCAGGAAACGACAGCAAATAACAACATTACTTTTGTGTGGGTGAGAAATGGTAAGAAAGCTGCTGTGTTTACTTTTAAACAGCAGATAAACGAGCAGAGACAAATTAATACTTTAGTAAAATTCTGTCAGTTTAAGCGTAATTAGCTTCAGAGCTAATCTTTGCTGTTGGACTGTGAGATTTGTTTCTTTTAGCTTCATGCTAGCAGTTATCTTCATGGTTGGGGTAAAACTGATTATAAGTTAACCGACCTGGTGACATTATTCAGCCCCGAATTCACAGACAGTGGGTTTTTTTATTCGTATTCTGTATGTATATGAAGTTAGGAGACCGAATATCTTTGATAATTATCAAATTAACTGAAACGGTGAAGGTTTGAATGAAGTTTGGTGCGGCTGCGCATTAGCGCGTTAATGCCGTTGCAGCTTAAAGGAGATTCGCTCGATTGTCTCCTTGTAATGCATCTTATTGTGGAAATGAGGGAACGCCTGGTGGCTGCGGGTGTTGTTGCTGGTTTAGTTGTCAGAGTCGCCGTGCTACGGTGCAGGTAGTGTTGCAGCTCGAGCTGTTGGTTTAATAGGCAGGTGCTGGTGGGGTTGGTGTGATGATGCAAAATGCATACACGCATCAATATTATCCTAAAACAACAATGAAATTATTTTAATAATAAATAAATAAACCTAAAAGTCTTCCGCCTGGTCTCGTAGCTCTGTCTTTCTGTAACATTAATAACGACCCTCTAGTTTACCTGCATACATCCTGTTCAGCTGTCAGCTGTTTAACACCTGCTGATTCAGGAAACACGCCCACGTTAGTTTAACATGGGCAGCTGCTGCGCAATACAACGTGACGTCATCACAATATTGTGCACAAAAAAAGCAAATGTAGTTAGTTTCCTCAGCGCAGAGCTGCTGGTGCTTGTTTCCCCTCAGAGTGACTGACCTGGATTAAAGATGACAAACAGCATTTAAACGGAGGGAGCCATGGACACTGACATAACTACAGACCACTTTATAAGCAAACCTGTTGCTTTAATGAGAATTTGGGCTGTTTGCATATGAAATAACTAGATTTAATGAGCCACACTGATTGGATTAGTACCTGTGTACTTCAGTAATATATCTGCTCAAATGACTAAAGATCATCCTCTCAAGATGCGAGTATATTCAGAAAGCTCACCGAAGTCACAGCTGAAGTACAAAGCACTTAGCAGCATATCAGTCAGCTGAGAAACAGGACGTAGGTTTAAGTGTGTGTTAAATGTATTTCCGATCTGCTGCTCAACGTGCGTTGCACCTCCTTTAAATCCCGTTTGTCATCTTTAACCCAGATCAGTCACTCTGAGGGGACAGTGGAGGCAAGCTGAGCTGATCAGTGGTGTCCTGAGAAGATGTCAGCTATTTATGTTACAGAAAGACAGGGGTACAAGACCAGGAGGGAGACTTTTTTTTGTTGTAAATTTGTTGTCTGAAGATAATATTGATGCATGTATCCATTTGTACAAGCTCGTTTCTTCTTCTTTTTTCTTTTTCTTTTTGCCGAACACGCAGAGTGGAACATGTAAACAAATCTAACCAGTTAACCTGGAGCACCAGGGTTAGTTGCAGGTGTAGTTGCAATGGTGAATTTAGATGATGAGTTGGTTTAGAGGTTGATATAGTTGCAGGTGTTGCTGTGGATTTGCAGCCTATAGTCTGTGTTGAAGCCACTGTAAATGTAATGGTTGAAGTTGCTCTAGTTGCATTGGTGAGATTTTTTGCAGTGGCTGTCTTGTTCAGTTGTACATCTTGGTATTGTTGCCATAGTTCAGCCTTGATGTTGCAGATTTGATAATGATGAAGTTGCTGTAGTGTCAGTGGTTGTTTTAGCTGCAATGGTTGTCATGTTTAGTTGCAGTTGACCTTGTAGATGGAACAGTTGCTGTGATGACCTCGTACTGGAGATCTATTGATTCGAGATCTTTTGAATCAACGTCTTGTTGCGTTTTTATTTATTGGTTGATTGTTGCTTGTTATCTTGATTTCATGACTTCCTTTGAAATGCGAGTTTATAAAAGTGCTCTGTAAATAAAGATAACTATTTATATTGATAAGGATTTCTTTAGTAAAAGTTTACCTGCAATTTCTGTTGTTATTTACTCTTGTTGCTGTTTGACATTTATTTTAAAAAGGAAAAACACACTTCATTGGTCAGGATGTGATGCAAAATCTCAATGAGTACTTTTAGTTTGGCCAGAACTGACAATTACAAAGTTAATGTTTAGCAGGGAGGACGGTGTCATGATGTGTGCTCAATAATCCAAGTAACAACAGGGAGGAGCTCCTTTCCAGTTGCTTTATGGGAAATATAGTATCCTACCTCTGACGACAGCCTGACGTCTGGCTTTAAACTTTTAACCACATTGACATTAGTCTGCACAAAGCTTCAAACGACCACGAGCACCATGTTTAACACCGACGTCCTCGTGTTCAGTTTTTCTGTTGTCTGTGTTTTCAGGCTACTGGAGTGGATCAAGCTGCTGGCATGAGTCTTGTTGTCTTCAGCCTCGTGCTGTTCACATACTACTCTGTCTGGGTCATCATCCTGGTAGGTTGTCTTCAGTTCACTGAAATCACACCAATCACATGGATTGAAAGCCTCGAATACAGTTCTGACAGGTTGGAAGATTCATTAACTTCAGCCTTGCTAAAACTGCAGGTTACACGTATGGTGGCGTTTGTATTTTGGGGGATTAAATTCCTGTTTTAACTGTGGTTGACGTTAAGTAGCCTGCGGCAGAACAAAGCAAATTCGCGAGGTAGCGCTACATAAACTACACCGCCATATGCTACAAGTCGAGCACCCAGCTCATGTAACTGAATATTCACCCCAATTTCTTTATTCATTAGAGGCTTCTGTGTAGTCTTCGTTTAATAATTTAGTCCAGGTTCCAGCCAAAAGCGTTCTTAACTGGTGAGTTTGTTTGGTTTGTGCATCGTGGGAGCCGCGAGATACAGTCGGTTAGAACAATTTCATTGTAGAGTTTACGTAATGTCCTGACTTTGCTGTGGTCCTCTCGCCATCCCTTTCTTTGTTTAACATGGCTCCAGCCCAGCTGTAATAAAAAGGTCACCAGAGGAAACAGGAGAGACTAAAAAAGAACTCAGAATAACAAGCACTTTAAACTAAAGTACACAGTCATATTTATATCTAAAAACCCGTCTGTTTCCTTTGTTAGAGTTTGTGATTCACTTCCATCCTATTCCACTTCAACTTTTTCCTATGGCCTCTTCCCATTCACATTAAAATATTACTGAAATAGATCTCCGTCTTGAGGGAATCCCAAAAAAATTTCCTTACCCAGAAACGAATCCATAAAGGAAGCTTTTGTCTGCCTTTCAGTGCACCATTCCTCATGTTATTTTTGTAGTCATGGGTGTGGAATTGCGTCATGTGACTCGCAGGCCATAATGATGCTCTTTCAACACCACGTATTAACATGCTTGTTTTGGTAATTTTTCCAGCCTTTTGTGGACAGGGATCACTTCCTACAGAAGTATTTTCTTCCTCGGGAGTACTCAGTCATTCTGCCTGGAATCGCAGCAGTAGTTCTACTCATCTGTATAGGTCAGTCCACCGTGTGAACTGCAGTTATCTGCTTATCTAATTCAATGAACGCTAATGCCTGTTATCCTCATTGCAGGAGCCTTCACCGTTGTCGTCATGTGGAAGAATCGCAAGCCAAAAAAAGTGGACTAATGTCATAAAACATCGTCTTCTTGCACCTTACAACCAAAACCCAGCCCTATTTTGTAATAAATACTCCTCATGATCCCTTTTACAAGTATTTTTCTTCAGAGGAAAGTTTGCCGGTCTTAATTCAGCATTTTAAAACATCAGCTTTTGGTGGCATCATCGAATGCACTGAAAGAAACTCATGGAAGAAGAGAAGCTTGAGGATTTTTGCTTTTTCCTTTACAAAGTGCGACCTAATCTTCAGCTAATTCACAGTTATACTCAAACAGACCTGAATAAACCAGTAAGACACTCACAGTTCTTTGTGTTATTGAGAAGCCTTTGTGCTAACAACTTCTCTAAAGACCATCTGGAAGTTTCACGACATTTGTAAGGCATTGCTGCGTGGACAAATGAGACAAAAAAATTATGACTGGAGGGAAAAAGGCACCAAAACTGCACCATGACTGTCTGAAGCACGGTGGAGGGAGCATCGTGGTCTGGCTCTGCTGCCTCAGGTCTTGGACACCTCACACTGTGAGAGATCAAAGATTATAAAACTTTAAGAAGAAATTTTCAAGTGAACATCAAAGCAGGAGTTCATGAGCAAAAGCTTTTGAGAGGTGGGGCGATGCAACCCAGCAATAACTCAAAGACGCCAATGAATAAAGTCCAAGGATGTTGTAGTAGGACCTGAAAAGGGCTGTATGTGCAAGTCTCATACAAAGTTATAGGAAATGCCAAAGTCCTTATAGAAGCAATTGTGACCCCTCTGAGTACTTACTTGAAAAAAAGTGAAATAATGTTTAAAAAGAGGACCCTCTATTGATTTGTATTTCTGGGCACAGTTTTCCATAGTTTTTGCCATGTTCCTGAACAGTTTTTCATCTGTCTGCTAGTATACTGTATGTACTTATACATACAAAATTATTATTTTCACTTATAACGATGGAAAAGTCTTCATGTGGAGGCTGGAGCAGTAGGTGGTGGAGCTGCTCACACACACTCAAGTTTGAGTCCCACATGTCACAGATTTTACAATTAATTTTAAATATTTGAATGATTTAAAATGCATTAATTTTCATTTGGAACCACTTGGTTTCAGTTAGAAAAAAGGTCACTCTATTTCTTTGAGGTTAATTTACATTCTGCCACGAGAGCATGCTGCTCTGTTGTAATGGGAAACGTGATGGAGGATGTTGCTGCTAAACAAGCAATTAATGTGTTTAATAAAAACTTGAACAACACAGCTGTTCTTTCTTTTGTATGTGATCAGTTTTGTCAGATTGTGTTTGTATTAGTGCTGTCAGCGTTAACGCGAAAGATGGTCAAATCCCCATTAACGAGTTAACGCAGTTTAATCCATGTGAGGGGGTTCTTCAAAATACATGGCGTCAACGCGTTAATGCAGCTTAAACGCATTAACACCGTCATCACAACTATTAACAATTAACCCATCTGGACTCAAAATCCCTGAAATGTCTCTGCCAACGCATTTTGGGCAGTTTGTCCAAAGTTTGTCCATTCTGCGCTCCAGACGGGTTGAGTGCGTTAAAAGTTTTAAACGCATTTAGCCGCGTTAATGCCGTATTAACGCATTAATGTTGACAGCACTAGTTTGTATACAATTCTGGCTCAGATTGAAATCAAGGCACATCTTATGCAGAAATCCTGATAATCTGACAGACTTTAGAAAGTATGGCCGTAGCCAGCAGGACCCCCTGGAGCCTCGTGCTGAACATTTTCACACACCTGATATATCAGGTGTAACGGGACACACACCTTCCAAAAAGTTCAGCTTTTGTCTCGTCAGTCTACAGATTATTTTCCCAGAAGTCAAGAATCATCAAGATGCTTTTTGGCACATTTGAGATGAGCCTTTGTGTTGTTTTTGGTCAGCAGTGGTTTCCTCCATGTTGTTGCCCAGTCTCTTTTGCATTGTTGAATCATGAACTGATCTTACTGAGACGTGAAGCCTGGGGTTCTTTAATGTTGTTCTTTTGTGACCTGGATGACTTATTGCTACACTCTTGGAGTAATTTTGGTCGGCCAGTCATTCCTGGGAAGCTTCCCCGCTGTTCCAAGTTTTCTTCATTTGTATATGATGGCTCTCACTGTGTTTCACTAGAGTCCCAAAGCCTTAGAAATGTCTTTGTAACCCTTTACAGACTGATAGATGTCAGTTTGTTTCTCATTTGATTGTTTTAGCCTGCTTCACTTTGTCACACAGGTTATATTTAAGTGATTTCTTGATTCAAGTGGTCTGCTAGTAATCAGGCCTGAGTGTGTTCAGTAAAACTGAACTCGACTTTCCAAAAAATGTGAATTATCACAGTTAATTCATGATTTAACAAGAGGGGCAATTACTTTTTCACACAGAACCAGGTAGGT
>VOQK01029386.1:0-11427 GCA_015052645.1 Benitochromis conjunctus | reverse complement strand
ATTATCTACCAAATTTGGCATTGCCGCTGCTCAGTTTTTTCCTTTTTTACAGGTCAGACACTATCTGCAGACTATGTCAGCACAATTCCCCCAAAAACCTGACAATTTGGTAGACGATTTTTTAATGGCCAACCCGACTTCAAGGGTATAATATCAACCTTGTACAATTTAATTTCCAACTTACAATGTTCTTCAGTAGCCGCCATCAAATCTAAATGGGAACAAGATCTTACCTTTGATATTACAGATGAACTGTGGGACTCTATCCTCAGCCAAGTTAAGTTCACAATATATCAATGTGTGCTCGACACACACTCATTCAATTTAAGATAGTTCATCAGGGGCATTGGTCCAGGGCTAAGCTGGCACGCATATACCCAGAGGTGGACTCAACCTATAGAAGGTGTGGGGGTGGTCCTGGTACTTTATTTCATATGCAGCCGCCTGCTGCATTGAGGAGCGCCGGGGCGCGATCGTCGCTTCCCAGTCAAGGACGGGGCCAGCGGGCCAGACTGTGAATCCACCGGCGGGCGGGGCCAGAGAGCAGCAGTGACCTCTTGTGCTGCTGGTCCAGCATCAGCTGACTCTCTTGAAGCTATAGGAGTGATTTGAGATCTGGTGCGACGATGGCACAGGCGCCGTCTCCTCCGTCATGACCACCCCCCGCCACCATAATAATAATAATAATGACAATGATGCAATGATGATGTGCAATTTTAACATAGTATATTATTCTATTCTATTTTATTCTATAGTTTTTTGGGGGGTTTTGCTGCTCTTAACTTTGTACTGTCCACTTTCTGCCATGTCCAAGCAAATTTCAAACTTGTGGGACAAATAAAGGTTTATCTTATTTTGTTCTACCTTATCTTAATAATAATAATATTACCACTCTGTGGTACCACTCACAAAATTAAACTTGTTTTTTTTCTTGCAATGCCAGTGTTAGTAACAGTTGTTACATTTTTTACATGTTTTTTTTGCTTGTTCTTTGCAAATGACAGATGAGGGCAAGAGTATTTTGTTTTGTAAAAAGGGTATTATGGCCTATTATGTCTTTGACTAAAGTAAGCAGCGCTTAACACACTGTGGAACGACAAACAGAGCTAAAAATGAACTGATGGAATTAAAACAAGGTAGAGTTGAGCTTCTTGAAGGGAATTGCTAAAACAGCTTCAACTGGTCGGGCTCAGTTTTTACTCCAAGGCACTGGAATTAAAAAATGCACGCGCACACACGCACACACACGCACACACACACACACACACAAGGCAGTGGAGGAATGAGAGCAGTAGCGAGGTAAGAGGGACACTCTTACACTCATAAATCACTCGTTCTGTACAAAGAACCGGTTAAAGATGAGCCATTAGAATTTAACCTGAGTAAGAAAATGACAGATGGGGGCAAGAGTATTTTCTTTTGTAATCAACTGTAAAGAAAAAGAGTTACTTTGCGATGCTTATTTGAAATTCTTCTGTATGAGTAGTTGGTTACCCTGAGAAACCTTCACTGAACATCCTTTAACTAAATTTGTGCCTGTTTCCATTTTCTCCTCCTTTACAAATGGTCTTGTGTTTGGACTTAAATGTCATGTGGTTTAGCCTTCTAATGCACTTTAAGCCCTTTCCAGTGCTTTGACACAGATACACATACACATAAACACTAGATGTTGTAATATGTAACAAGCGTCATGTATTTAATCAGAAGGTTGGTGGTTCAATGACTGGCTGCTCTAGTCTGCAAGCCAGGTATTCTTCTCCAAGATTTTAACCTCATGTTGTATCCATTAGAGTGTGAATGTTAGAAAGCATAAAAACACAGAGGGAAAACAAGGGCTTGTAAGCATCTGTGTGAATCAGCAAATGAGACACTGGGTTTGTTGCCGAGATTCCAGCTCAAGTTACCATTAACCAGTTTTCCAGTTTTGAGGCTCTCCCATAACCATAAAAAGATGTAGTTTGTCATCAGATCAAAGTGACATTATTTGTGATTGAAAATTATTGGAAATAAAGAGCCCACAAATTAAACTGTTAAATATATTTAATCTATGATCTACAGTAAAAGAATTAGTGAATCCATGATCTAGCAACTGAATAGGTGATACATCTCAACAGGTTGCATGCATAATGTGTTGCTTTTGTAGAGGATCTTTTGCAATTAATATGCTATAAATAGGGTAAAAGAACTATTAAAAATGCAGCGCTTGCAAATGATCGTCAACCGAAAATAAGATTATGTTCACTGACCATTGAGCACATAACACAATTGTGAGCACAATTTCCTGACCTTGTAACACAACTATGTTACATGCTTAGCATAAGTTACCATGATGATATAGCCGGCTCAAAAGAAAGTCACTTTTGTGACATTGAAAACTCTGATAGGCCACAGGGTTATGTGACCTTATCCAGCCGTCCTAGGGCGAGAGATTGAATACATCCTAGTCAGGTCACCAGTGCATTGTAGGGGCAGTTTACAATCACCAATGAACCTAAGACCATTTCTTTGGACCATGTATCATATCCCCCCCACCCTCTTTTCTCCTCCTGTCTACATTCTCTCAGGTTAAGTAGCTGGTCAGGTTTTTCTTGCTGCTCTGTCCATTGGATGTAGTCTGTGTTTTGCGGGCTTCAATTGTCACACTTGTCTCCAACTCCAGTCATCAGCCTTGCAGTATTTAATTACCTACAGATGGTCTTCTTTGCTTGCAGGTTCTTGTCACCTTTAAGGTGGTTTTAAAGTTCTTCATGGCAACTAAGACTTAAACTCTTTGCAGAAAACAAGCCTTGTCCCTTTCTCTGCACCACTGACTCTCCCAGCCAGCTAAAGTCTACAACCCCTCACATCCCGATAGAGAAGGAATGGAAAAGTATATCAAGGAGTCACTGGCAGCAAGAATAATCCAATTATCTTCTTAAATAATTGGATTGTGAATGTGCTGTTTTTTTCACTGTTAACGTGTGCTGGGATTTTTTTTCTATGTGAAGAATTAAGGATAAGCCACTCAGGCACTCACTGACTACTGAAAACTGAATCATCTAACTGTTAAAAACAAATACCCATTTCTTCAGCTTTTTGAAGGTTTACAGGGTGCCATAACGTTTGCATATCAAGTAGTGTGGATAAGGGCAGGAGGTGAATGGAAGACTGCTTTCATCACCCCCCTTGGACATTCTGAATATTTATCAATGCCCTTTGGCCTCACCACTGCTCCTGTAGTCTTCCAAGCCCGAGTGAATGCCACTTTGAGAGATTTTGCTGTTGTGCTAAAGTTGTGCTAAAACAACTTCACTGAAGAGTGCCTTTCCTGTTGTGCACAAAAGAATCAGTTATGGCCTTTTAAGGATTGTACTGGACAGATATGTATGTGCAAAAGCATCTGAACCACCTACTTGATATCAGGCACTTTAAGAATGTGATTTGAACCAGTACACACAGCGTTACTGGTCAGCAAACATTTGTTACAGGGCGCTTTCTGTATACATTGTTTACAGGGTCACTTTTCAGCTTTCTCCCAGCTGCCTTAACTCTTGCTCATTTGGCAACAGCAGCTGTTGCTCCACTTCCTTGGGGCTGGGACTGGCCAACTCCCCACCACCGGTTGCAGAAGCCCAACCAGCTCCCTGCCACAGCCACTTAGCAAAAGTAAGAAGCTGGTCATCTGGCCCTTCCAGAAGCGGTGGGAAGATTTTTTTGGTGCGAGGCCTAGGTGACTCATAACTTGCACTGCCACACATATGCGAAGCAGCCCCTCGCAGCTTTGGGCAGGCTAAGGGCTGCCATCTGGGCCTTCCAGGACAGCAGCAAGAGGAGCAGCAGAGTCCACTCTTTGGCAGGACACCTCTGCCAAAACCTGGAATATCTTCAGGAAGGCTTGTGGGTCATCTCATTCCCCCATCCGGTGGATCGTTACCGCCCAGGCAGGGGTAGCAGTCTAGTGCCTGGGAGGAGATCCAGATCCAGCAACCAGATTCTCTAAAATTTTGTTCTGGCATTTGGCCTGGTCCTGTAGCTGGACTAGTACATCCACAGGATGCACTTGTTGCTAGTCGTTCATCACAGGCACTTGGGTTTTGGTACCACTTGTGATGTTAGAACCTAGTACATGCAGTCTTGCAGCTCAGTAAACCTTTATTTAGAGGGTGCTTTCTGTACAAAATGTTTCCAGGGTCATTTACCAGCCTTCTCCCAGCTGTCTCAACTCTTGCTCTGTCCACTCTCCTCCTCTCTCTTTCAAGTCCCAGCGCTCTACTAAAATAAGGGTGACATGATTGAAATAATTGGGCCTCAGCTTTGCCAACTGCCCTCCCCTAATACTGCCCCACCCCTCTCCTGCAGCAGAGACACAAACCACACCCTACTACAAGTAGATTTACACAACAAGATATTCCAAAACCTGAATGATACAAACCATTTAAACTTTGAAAATTGCCCGTTTTGCCTATTATGAAAGAGTTGCAAAGTCTGGTGTATTACAGAAGTGGACTGTTTTTTGTAATAGGTACCTGGATGCGTTGGCCCTGTCTACCAATGATCATCAGTGTTGTCATAATGGTAGTAAGCAATAGTTAAAGGAGAAGCTAGAGTTGCTATTGGCTCCTGTAGAACAGGAGGTCCTTGAAGGAGGATCAGGAGGACCAGAAACCCCTCCTGAGAGAAATGCAAACAAATCTATTAAAGATCAGGTACCACAGCGCCCAAGGAATTGTAGTTCCGTTCTGCATTTCAACAGTTCTTTGACAAGGAATTATTTGACACAATTGTAAACAACACTACTGACCTAGGGTTAGGGTAGGTATAATCCCCTCTTCTTGCTGCCTGTACATTGGAGTTTTTCCCAGTGGACAAGAGGGTTTGTTCACTATGCCTTTGGCCAGGCCCGGTCTTCCTCGAATCCCTAAGTGGGGTGCTTAAGGGGTGCTCCACCTGGGGAGTCTTACTTACTGAGAGACTACAAGACTCACGTGGGCAACGACAGTGAAACCTGGAGGTGCGTGACTGAGAGTAATGGCCTACCACATCTGAACCCGAGCGTGTTCTTGTCATGGTCCGAGTGAGCGCTGGGGGTTCCTGGTTGTCAGTGAATCCATCACACGGCTGATCCACCACACCCCCTTCTCATCGATTACACCTGTGGGCAATCAGCGGGCAGCCTTTTTAGACCAGTGTTCTCAAACATTCAGCGCCGGAACGTCTGCTAACCCTACAGCTTATTTTGGGCCTCAGGATTTCTCTGACTCCACCACCTCTCCCGCATCATCGCCGGTCTGGTCGCCGTTTCCTCTCTCCGCCACCTACCTGCCTGCCTCCCAGCCCAGCAACGCCAGCCAGCCCCACCTGGATCAGTTTTCCCCCCTCCAAGCCTCGCTTTCACCTGGTCAATTACTCCGTGTGCGGCGCCGTAGCACCCTTCCCCCTTCTCACCGGCTCCGCTGCCTTCCCAGCTGCCCTTGACACTCATGTTCAGACCTAACTTATAAGAGGGTTTCTGTGACTTGCTTTTTTGTGATTTCACGTTACTGAGAATTATCTGCCCCTGTGCCCCTGAGACAATTAGTGTGTTTAAAGCCAGTTTAATTTCAGTAGACTTTCCATGTGTTGCCATTCATGAATCATGCAATCTTGTGCCTCTCACCCACTTTAATTGTGGCAATTTCTGTTCTGTACTCTGCTGTACGATGTTTTGATTTTCGTGGCTCTTCAGAGGTTAGAGTTTTCCCTCTCGTCCTGAGTTAGTAATTCAAGTTGTTAGTTTTGTTGTGAATAAATCTTGGCGTCCTCACGTATTGTGAGGAAATAAAATAACCCTGTCTCATCCTACTTCTGAGCCTCCGAGTGGTGTCTGCACCTGAGTCCATTTTCCTGAGCCGACCGCCCGGTCGTGACAGTTCTGTTACTGGACTTCTGCGCAAACCACTGCTTGTCCATAACAAACACCATGTTAAAAAATAAGGGTGTCCATAAGTGCATGTGGCACCAGGACACCCTAGGCCACAGGTTGATAATATCGATTTTGCAATCGTATCATCAAATCTGCCGAAGTTTCTTCTGGACACTCGGGTAAAGAGAGGTGCTGAGCTCTCAACTAATCACTTCCTGGTGGTGAGTTGGATCAGATGGCGGGGGAGGATGATGGACAGATCTGGGGCACCTAAACATATAGTGAGGTTGCGCTGGAAATGACTGGCAGAGGCCTCCCTCCACAAGAGCTTCAACAGCATTCTGAGGGAGACTGGGGACATTCAGTCTGAATGGTCCATGTTCAGCACCTCCATTGATGAAGCTGCTGCACTGAGCCGAAGTGGTTGGTGCCTGTTGTGGTGGTAATCCCGGAATCAGATGGTGGACACTCGAGGTGAAGGGAACCATCATGCTGAAGGAGTCCCATCAGGCTTGGTTATCCTTGGTTACTGATTCTTTTCATAATTTTTATGGACAGAATTTCTAGTTGTAGCCAAGTGGCAGAAGGTTTATACTTGGGTGGACTCAGAATCTCGTCCCTGCTTTTCACAGATGATGTGGTTCTGTTATTTTCATCAGGGAGTGGCTTCCAGATTGCACTAGAGTCCTTTGTACCCAAGTGTGAAGCGGTGGGAATGAGAGTCAGCCCCTCAAGTCTGAGGCCAAAGTCCTCAGCTCGTGCCCACTCCAGGACAGAGGTGAATTACTGCCCCAAATGGAGGAGTTTAAAAATCGCAGGGTCTTGTTCACGAATGAGGCTAGAGGGGAGAAGATCGACAGATGGATTAGTGCTGCGGCTGCAGTAATGCGTTCTATGTACCACCCCATTGTGGTGCAGATAGAGCTGAGCTTAGAAGTGAAGCTCTCAATTTACCAGTCAATCTATGCCCCCACCCTAACCTATGGTCATAAGCTTTGGGTAGTGATCAAAAGAATGAGATTGCCGATACAAGTGGCGGAAATGGGCTTCCTCCGAAGGGTCGCTAGCCGCTAGAGGAGTTCAGCCATCCGGGAGGGGCTCAGAGCAGAGCTGAGTCTGCTTTTTAGGTTCACTTACAGTAAAATTATTACATCCACATTAGCTTTTCTTTATGCCTCCCTGTTAAATCCAGAATTGAATTTAAAATCCTTCTCCTCACAAGGTCTTAATAATCAGGCTCCATCTTATCTTAAAGAGCTACCATATCATCCCAACAGAGCACTTTGCTCTCAGACTGCAAGCTTCCTTGAGAATCCTAGGGTCTTTAAAAGTAGAAAAGGAGGCAGATTCTTTAGACTGATTCTTATATAGTGCTTTTCTACTCTCCTGGAGCACACGTTATACAACATGACACATTTGCCCATTCACACAATTACTTGCTTTATGTTTGCTTACTTGGCATACAGACTGGGGAAGCCAGGGGTCAAACTACAAACCTTCCAATCAGTAAATGACCTGTTCTACCTCCTGAGCTACAGCCACCCTTCTAAGCTTTTAAGCCCCACTTCTGTGGAACTAGGTCACAGTTCGGATATCAGAATAAGATCAGAATACTTTACTAATCCCATGGGAAATTATGTGGTCACAGTTGCTCCAAGACAGTAAGAACAGTAACTAACTAAACTAAATATCCCAGTATATTAGACAAAATTAAATATATACAATTGAAATTGACATGCGCCTCTTATCATATTGACTTTATTTTGTCTGTAGAAAATATAAGGGTGTACAACTATTGCAGTGTGTACTTGTGCTCTAGACGATTGAGCAGGTAGATGATGGGGTCCTCAACTTTGAGGAGGGGCTGGAAAGCAAACTGAAAGGGGTCAAGACCTGGCCATAGGTCGCAGCTGCTCCAAGATGAGTCTTTTCAGGGTTTTTATGACATGCGAAGTCAATACCACAGGAATGTAATCCTGGGGGCCACTATGACGTGGCATCTTTGGCACAGGAACAAGGCATGACATTTTCCACGGTCCTGGGACCCTCTGCTTGCTCATCGTTAACAGTTTATGTGGCCTTGAAGACACTGGGACTCACTGTGTCTGGTCCTGCAGACTTGCCTGGGTGGAGTCTTCTCATTTGTTCCTGAACCTACTAGTGAGTGAAAGTGACAGGTGGGGTGCCAGATCTTTCACAAGAGGATATGGTGCAATGAGGCGAGAGAGAGAGACTGTTGTGGCTGTGGATTGTAGGCTGACTACAGGTAAGCTTGTAGGGGGTGAGCATTAACTGCAGTTAAAGAACAAATTATACTCACTGGCTCTGTCCTCACCGCCCTCAGCTCTTCTGCTGTTTGATGGCCTGAATCCAGCAATGGTCTTCATGTCACTACATACCTCTCTCATGCTGTTCTGCTAGAGTCCAGCTTTCTCCAATATTTGTCCTTGATCTTGCCTCTTAATAATCCCTGAACCGCTCTCACCTCTCTATTGCCCACTCTGAAGGCCCTCTTCTTGTTGGCATGTCCTTGGTCACCCTTGGCTTGCTGTTCACCTCATATTGAGTCTGTGGCATGGAAACAGGATTGTGGAAGACTAATCAGTGGATTTTGCCTGAAGAAACAAGGTGGGAGGAAAGCATCCTTTGCAGTGCCTTCCTCCACAGCCTAAACGGCCAAATGCAAAGCAATTTGGTTTTAAAAGATGTGCCTGGTACCTTTCATCAGAACACTGCCGAGAACACCAGCATTTCCCAACCCTGTCAGTCGTTCCTGGGTAAACTCAGGAATGAATCTTCCCTACCTCAGCTAATGATTCCTGCAACTTAGGAATTTAAAATTACTCTCTTCCTCTATGTGCTTTTAATGATTCTGGGGCCAAACATAACTTTCTGGATACAAATCTACCTTTATAGCTTAATATTCCTATTACACCTTTTTCTTGCTACCGTCAACCATAATACAAAACCCATCTTGCTCTCAGGTAACCATAGTGATTACTTAACTGTGTTCATTTTTTATGCCCCACACACACACCTGTTGTCATTGCACACCCCTGGCTTCAAAAACATAATCATTGATTGGTCCAACAATAAAATCACATTGAATCAATTGACATTCACACTGCCATCAACACAACTTGCTTATCCCCAGATCTCAGCTCCTAATTTTGAACCTGCTGATCTTTCTTCTGTCCCATCTATCATGATCTCGCTGAAGTTTGTATAAGAACCTGACTTTCTCGCTCCCTCCACATCAACTGTGACTGTGCAAGAGACCTTCTCCCTGGCACCCCACTAGCCAACAGTCATCTGTACAGCCTTTCAAAACCTGAAAGAGAAGACATGGAAAATCCATGATTCACTAAAAGAAGGATTCACCCACCCTCTTCTCCATTAGCAGCCGGTTTCCTCTTTCAGAATCATGTCCACCAGGTACTTCAAGTACTCTATTCTCATATTTGCGGTAAATTTGTAGTTTATTATTAACAGGAACACAGTGGAAAGTAACTATATTATTGGGACCCTCTAAATGATTGGTAGGAACTACTTCTCCTTCCACCTGTCATAGTGATATGCAAAACAGGCTGTATAAATGCGTCATGGCTAACGTGTCCTCACTCACTCAGTTGACAATAATGGCTGATCGTAAGCCATTACGATAAGCTGATCGTAAGCATGTGCAGTGCTATTTCAGCTTTGCAAACAGCCAAGATGAGGTTTGTGGCACATGCGTGTGGTGATGTTTAAACAATGGGAATTCCCCGCATCCCCAAAACTACAGAATCCCCATTGTTCAAATGTACATTTGAAATAAATTATGAAATAAGTAATGAAATAAATGCATGCTAGAATAAATAGTTGCACAAGTTTAGCTTGGAGTAGCTTGGAGTGTCCCTTGTATATGTCCCATACTGAGCACATTTTTCATTTACATTGGATATTTCTGGATATTGTGTGTGATCACATCCAGTGTTTTTGAAGGAGTTTTGCATGGCACTTTGCACTTAGATTAGATTGGTTTGTCATCAGGCTTTCATCCATAGATAAATAGACAAATGAAGAGTCTCAACCATTTCCTTCTCAGGAGACAGAACTGAGTGTCTCTTGACATGGTGCTAAAACCCTCTGTCCAGCACCATGTCTATTGCTCCAGACACTTCTTGAGGGCCACCTGGTCAGCCTCTGCTAAGAAGTTCGCTAATGGAACCTGAGCCTGTGACGGTCGGCAATGGCAGACTGTGAAGTTGTGATAGGTCACTCCTGATGAGTGTAATCCGCTACAGCTGGCTGCGGGTGACGAGCGGCAGGTGTGGCTGCCTCCAGCGCAGGAACACTTCTGGGTTGCACCCCTCTGGCGACCAAAACATCCAGGAGCGCAAACACACATGACAAACAGGGAGAGGGAGAAACAGGGGAGACAACAAAACACCAAAAATACATACACCCTGGGTCCCTAGACCCAGGCCGTGACAAAACCACTTTGAGTGATTCCTCTTGGTCCAGATTTATATTTCCTCCGATGCATGTCACAAATGTGAGGGTAACCTAACCCGCTGACTCACTGAGCAAGGGGGATAAACAATGCCAGGTCTCAGCTGGGATGTGCCACAAAGGTCAGTTCTGACTGCTACTTTGGCATTTTTC
The DNA here is from genome assembly GCA_015052645.1 of Benitochromis conjunctus. Lineage (NCBI taxonomy): Eukaryota > Metazoa > Chordata > Actinopteri > Cichliformes > Cichlidae > Benitochromis > Benitochromis conjunctus. The sequence goes on along the minus strand of VOQK01029386.1, from coordinate 899 downwards.
ATCTTGATCGTGGTTAATTAGAAAGGGATTAAATGGGCTGGACCCCTCTGGAAACGCCAAATCCGTGCAATCTAACTGGACACTTCCAGGCAAGGTGTACAACCAATAAAAACAAAAGCACACATGTGCACGGTGGCTATTCAACTATCATGGTGACTATGTTGGACTTTGGACTGCACACAGACCCTGGTCCACCAAACCCTTGTTCGGGCAGGGGCATTGTGGGAGGCAGAGTGGGTGGAGGTCAGGTGTGTGTGTGTGGGGACATACACAAATATCTAAACTAAACTAAACTAAACACAACTAAAATATAAGGGCAGAATATATAGAGTCCGGGCAGCAGTTGGAACCCTAACCCTAACCCTAACCGTGGAAACACGTGAGAAGTGGAACGAAAATCATACATGATTCCAAAAGCCTTGAGACTGGGGCGGAGGTTCACCTTCCAGCAGGACAACGACCCTAAACATAAAGCCAGGGCAACAATGGAATGGTTTCAAACAAAACATATCCATGTGTTAGAATGGCCCAGTCAAAGTCCAGATCTAAATCCAATCGAGAATCTGTGGCAAGATCTGAAAACTGCTGTTCACAAACGCTGTCCATCTAATCTGACTGAGCTGGAGCTGTTATGCAAAGAAGAATGGGCAAGAATTTCAGTCTGTAGATGTGCAAAGCTGGTAGAGACATACCCTAAAAGACTGGCAGCTGTAATTGCAGCAAAAGGTGGTTCTACAAAGTATTGACTCAGGGGGCTCAATAATTACGCACACCCCACTTTTCAGTTATTTATTTGTAAAAAATGTTTGGAATCATGTATGATTTTCGTTCCACTTCTCACGTGTACACCACTTTGTATTGGTCTTTCATGTGGAATTCCAATAAAATTGATTCATGTT
>VOQK01029384.1:0-11866 GCA_015052645.1 Benitochromis conjunctus | reverse complement strand
GACACGAGAAGCTAAGCAGGAAAGATAAGGGAACAGAGAGGGAGATAGATGCGTCCGCCTCCTTCAAGAGCAGAGAGAGAATAGTGGTGTGAGTGGAATAGAATGAGTGGAAGGTGGGGCGGAGACAGGGAGAACTTTCCAGTGCTTTCAGTGAATTATCACAGCCGCCGCCCCTCCCCGAGTTGAAAGGTTGACAGATGTAAATAAACTCAGATGGAGTAGGGCATTGAGGGAAACAAAATCATTCAGCCGTTGCCACGTTTCAGTCAAGCAAAGAAAGTCTAACTTACAGTCAGAGAGGAGATCCTGGACGAGATGCCCCTTACCAGTAAGAGAGCGGATGTTTAATAGACCAAAGTTGATATCGGAGTTACCATGCCTGACAGTAGGCTTAGCCGAACTAACTAGGTGGGCCAGCACATTGTGGTCAACAGCCCGGTCAGCCTTGCGGGGAGGACGATGAGTTCTGGACCAAATGGTCCAGATGGAAGAGCCACAGGTGGAGAGAGAGCCAGGCAAAAGCAGAGTCGCAAAAGTTCTGTAGCAGAGTACTGAAGCAGAGCTGTCGCTGGGTGATGAACGATGGAAAAAACAACCCAGGTGAGGACGGACCACACAGACACCCTGTGGATGGATATAGACGGCTGGAAGGCCGAACAGACAGCTGCAGCGCGAGCAGTAAAATCCCACAAATGTTGCAAAAACAAATCAAAACAGGAGTATGCTTGAAATACTTGATTCAGGTTGTCATCAATAACTTTTAAACTAAAATAAAACGGTGAGCAGTGGCAACCAGACGTGCCAGCGTTCACTCAGCCGCCATGACCAATTCTCTCATCTGTTTGAAATGTAAGGGCGAGAGAGAGAGAGAGAGAGAGAGAAAAGGCAGGTCACCATGTAAGAACTCAGGGACCATGACAGACTTCAGGAATAAAAGAAATAATATTTGAGTTCCTGAAAGGCACAAGGAGCTTATAAAGACAAAGAAAAGGTGATAGAAGTGAGTTGAGCAACGGCTTCTGCTACCTGGCTGTAGTTCTTGATGAATCTATGATAGATGTTGGTAAAACCCAGGAATGGTTGGAGTGGGTCCATATGGACACAATTTTGACTTTCTCTGTATAATTCCCTCGAAGCACAGGCAGACGCAAGTGGTTTTCTGTCACTGGTTTATTTAAAGACTTCTCTCCAAAGCCACCGTGAAAATTACACAGCATCAACAAAATAAGCTCAATGTAACACACACAGCATCTAAAATAACACTCTACAACAAAACACAATAAATCAAGAAATACCTCGTTGGCTGCATGCTGCAAAAAGGGAATTAGTCGCCACTCTTCTGAGGTTTCCTTATAAGTCCATTCTACTTAATGTGAGGTTCAATGCAGACCCTTACGGCTCACGCTTGCTGTGCGCTTACAGGTAGTTTCCTCTCTTCCGTTCAAAAAGGAAAACCAGCGCGACTTGTAAGCAAGCTTGACTTTCAAAATAAAAGCACCATACCTTTAACTACATAAAATAACATAATGTGCAGCTTAAACAAATTACAACAATTAGATGAACCTTAACAAGATTCAGAAATAATCACAATCATAAATTAAAGAGCTGTCTAGCTGTCTCTTCTTTGGAGGGGATGATCAAACACTCTTTTAAACTCCTTTTTAAACTGACACAGTTGAATTGGTAATTAAATAAGAATCAGCCCACTGGAGGGTCTGACCCTTCATCAAACTTAAGGGAGCCAACTTAGGGAGAATTAACTGATTAAATTATGCTATTTATTTGATCTAGCCTCTGATGTGTTGCCTGTAGCATTTCATCACGTGAAGTGAGAATCTGTTAGTGTAACAAAACACCTTGGTGCAAGACAGCTGGCTGAATGGCTCCTGAATCTGCAGGGTCCAAAGGTTGGCCAGATTGTTCTGTCATGTTTAACCACAAATTAGACCCAAAGAGCAGACTCAGGAAAATGACAGGTTTACAGGTTTTTATTGTAAAATAGGAATGAGTATATTTAAAATAGGTAAGTGGCATGGGTGGAAGATTTGTCAACAGGAACAGAACTGGAGTATCTTCTAGAGAGAAGAGCAGAAGTTAGAAACAGCCAAGGTAAGTTTGACAAAATTCAGCAGTATTTGTGATTTGACTCTGATACCTTACTTGTTTGTATCTAGCAGACAGAACTTCCCAAAGGAGCAGAGAGTTTTGGTGGTGAGTAGACAGAAAGGTAAGTAACAGGGGAGTATGTCTCTTTGCAGGTGCAGCAACCAGCTGGGTGGCTCAGGTAAGTGTAACTGGAAGTTTCTGTTAAACTGTTTGTCACGGCCCCTAGCCTAGTCTGGAGGATATAAGGGAGTAACATAAAGGTATAATAGTGAAGGAGTCAAGATGGTAGTTTTTAAAAGGTTTATTTCCTGTTAGTCTTAAAGTTTGGGGGTCAGACAGAGTTAACTTCAGGGAGAGCCAAGGCCAACGTAACAACAAAACATCCCTGATAGAAAATAAAAGGAACTTACCTAACTTCAAAGAAAACAAATATACAACCTGCACAATAACCTACCTAACAACACATAGACAGGAGAAAACGAGGGCTCACAAAACAAAAGGCAGCTCTCCCCTGCAGGCAGTGTGAACACAGTCACATAAGATGCACATACACTTCAAAAGGCATGTAAGCCTGCACAAGTATGGCAGTGAAAATGGCTGGAAGGTCCAGAAACACAGCTCCACAGGCATTATATAGGGCTCTGTTGATTGGCAATTAGGTTGATTCAGGTAGCAGCACACAATCAGGACAGAGGAGGTGGAGCCTAGACAGAACACAAGGCATTATTTCACAAGAGAAAACCAGCATCCTCCTGGGGGATGTAACAGTTCTCCAAGCAACAGGATTTCGTGACAACAGGGTAATCACACTGGCTTTGGGTAAGTGACATCATAACGGCAAAAACCATCTGGCAGTGAGTAGCAGTGCCAGACGGTCGTTGAATACCCTGAGCCAATGAGTTAATGCAGAAGAGGTATGGGAGAAACGCCACCTGCAGGCAGACCAGGGAGGAATATTGTCTTAATTTACAGTGCCATGAAAACGTACTTGCCTATTTCTGATTTCTGTTTTTCATATTTGTCACATATTTCAGATCATGAAACAAATAATAATATTTTACAAGGATAACCCAAGGAATTACAAAATGCAGTTTGTAAATAATGATTTTATTTATTCTACTGTAATTCATTATTATCAGGATGTCCTAAAAACTCCCTGAAAAGCTTTCAGTTAATCCAAAATGCTGCAGCAAGAGTCCTGACAGGGACTGGAAAGAGAGAGCATATTTCTCCTATATTGGCTTCCCTTCATTGGCTCCCTGTGAAATAAAGTGAATTCAAAATCCTGCTCCTCACATACAAGGTCTTGAATAATCAGGCCCCATCTTATTAATGACCTATAGTATCACGTCATCAGTTTGCATCCTGAAGCTCAAGCACACTTGGGTTATACAGCAGGATTTTGATCCAAAACACACCAGCAAGTCGACCTCTGAATGTCCCCCAACAAATGACTCATTCTCATAAACCCACGTTTATGAGACATCGAAACTAAACAAAAGCAATATTGTTGACCTAATGAGGAAGATGAAAACTGTTGGCGTGAAGGATGGTGTACTCTTTTGAAAAATTATGGTATGCAGCTCTCCAGAAGATGTTGTAGTGATTTTAAGGTCCAAAAAGTGAATTTCACTTGAAATACATTCTAAAGGAGTTCAACAGAGTTGCATTAAGCTAACTTGCCCATATAAAACAATAGCAAATCATTGGTATATGTAACATTATTTTTTTTCTTGTTCATTCTTGCTCCCTCTTCTTTTTGATCCATTTCTCCTGAAACACATTGTTCAAAATATCTTCTAACACACACTTTATATACAGGATTAGACATCAGGGTTACATAGTATTATGAATTATACAGTTGGCGGTAAGCTATTTGGCTAGTGCCACCCTTGTCTGCTCTTTTATTTAAAATGCCTTAATTTGTGGCAGCATCTTTTTTTTGTTTTTTGGTCAGATTTTATATTTATTGGTATCTAATTGTTTCAAAAACAGTTTCAGTTTGGTGTTACTCACTGGACTAATAGTGGATTTTGGTTTAAACCTCTTATCACCAATATGCCTTTTGACGGTTTGGGGAGTTCTTAAAGAGGTATTTTAAAAGTTGTGGCGATATCATGCCTTAAGATGTAAATCTCTATAAATTTAAGTAAATTCACTTTTGTTTGAAACTTTTTTTATGATTTGTGGGAGCAAAGCTTAAAATGAAAGACAATAATGAGGCACATTCTTATAGGAGAGGCACACTGGAAATAGGGCATGTTAAAATAAAACCCAAAGGAGGTGGGCTTCAGAACAGAATGAGACACAGCAGAAGTATAAGAAAATGTCTATTCAACAAGCATGTAGCATCTAATCTCGAGGCTCAGAGAGTTGCCAGGTTGAGCCACTGGAGAGTAGGTGGGCAGGATCAGATTTTAACAACAAAATAGACGACTGACTGGGACAAGAAACAGCTGGTGCACGAAAAGATCTAGAGCACAAGTAGAATATAAGTCACAGAGTAAAAACAAGTACCAAAGAACAATGGATTAGCCAATGGACGCCAGAATATGTCTTCTGAGGCTCTGTTGTTTCACTCTCTATGGCACAGCCGTCACTTGTCCTGTACTCTTACTCTTTCTCCCCTCTCTTTATACACCTCTGCACCTCGGCTGCACGTCCGAGTGACTATGCAGTTTTTAGGCCTCTTGTCAACGGTGGGAGAATTAAAAAAAAGTCAACAAAGACAAAATCTAAAGACTGCTGCTGAAAGATATTTTCTGACTACATTTTTTTAGCTTACACCTTGCTGAAAATTTGTCTTTTAATTTTCATTATAAGCCACTTTGTTCCTGCTTGACTCACTGCACTCAGTTCCTGCACACACAGAGATAGAAGATATTGTCTTCATTAGATGGTATTTTTCCAACTAGTGGAGTTTGATCCACTAGTACCATTACTTTGCTATAACATACTACTACTCATCCTTATGCATCCTTTATTATAATTCATGTGTAGCCCACACTCTGTCACTGATGTAAATGAGGTTAGCAGGCCTAAATGGATGGGAGGAGTACACTCATAGTACTGAGTCACAGTTCTTGTGTGGTAGTGGGTCATTTGGACATATTTCTCCAACTCAGCTCACTACTCCTCAGTGCCCTTGAAGATCCAATCCAGCTGGGGTCATTTGTATGCAGCCACTGTAGGCGATAAATCAATGTTACTTACCTTAGATGCTTCTCATGCTCACATTCAATCTGATTGTCTTTCTGTAGGGTACCTTTACCTGAAGAGTGTCAAATAGCATCTGCTTTGCAAATCTAGAGGTACCTGTCCTTCACATGAGGCATGCAAGCAAACAGTTAGGTTCTATTTATGGAAAAGAAGGAGGAATCACAACCAGTTAAGCCCTCTGAACAGAAAATAGTAGCTGCTGTAGTAGTGAGAGCCTCATTAAAGTGAATGATGCTTGGAAGAAAAAGTATTATATATGGATTCATTACCATACACTGGTACTTTCCACCAGTGCTTCATAACATAACTCTGTAAATAACAGCAAAGAACAACAGTAAGAGACAGTAAGAAATTATGATCTGATTTTGAACAGTGAAGACCCCAGAGAGAATTTTAATCAGCAAATAAAATTCTAATTCTGATCTCCCAGGATGCAGTCTGGAAATGCTAGCTTACACCTAAAACGCCACAATCCGGTGTTTGTGAAGATTATTGAGCAATTAACCACTGGTTACCATCTGGCTTCAGTATAAGCTGCATTCTCTGTGCAAGCTGTTGTGTTCTCAGAACATATTCATCTGTTAGCTGATGTGTTTACCGCTTTTATCAAATAAATCTGAGTAAATCCACATACTAGAACATTATGCTCATTACTGTATTACAGAGCCAGTGGCTAATACGCTTATCCCAATAGTGTTCCTGTCGTTACTATTCTTAAGTATGAAATGTTTAAACTACAATAACAAGTCAAAAGAGGCTCCGTGAGGCCGTTTACAACAGGTTACCTAAACAAATGTTCTTTTTAACAAATAATCATATAAATTAGTCACATCTAACTCATTCAGCCAAGTATCGTGAAATGATCTGTGTGAATAATTATTTTTAGTGGTGAGAATAACAAGTTACAGTAACAGTTGATTGTGTACAAACTTTTACTACTACTGTAAAAGGCATATATGCAGAGCAGAATATTCTCTTGCTTTGCATCTTTTTACTGTGTAGGAATTATTTACATATGTATGTATTTATTTGAATAGTGAGACAATCCATCCATGTGGTGAGTATCCATCATCAAATGAATGAATGGAAAATGGAAATCCAAAATTAAAATAAAGTCAATCATTACAAATAAGCGTAATGATATTAATGATACTGGCTGCAAAATATTTGTGATTACCACAAGTCTACTTAAACATGAAAACCTTTCTTGTATCATCCATTTCAGTCTTTTGCCTAGTGACTTGTGACAAACCTGGAACGCATTGTTGGGTCACAGATTATGTTTGACACTGTTCTTCCTCCTCACCTCTCCTTTTCATTCACCTCTGCACCTCAATTTTGCCTCTGGGTGACTGTGCAGGTTTTAGGTCTGTTGTTGATATTCAAAGTCGCACTTTCACATGAAGGCGTGGAATAGAAGGAAGCCCAGCATAGCAACTCAAGTTGTTTTTGTCTCACTTTTACAAGTACTTTATATGGTTGTATAAATATATGTATAAAATTATGGTCAGAGTGATAAACTGACAAATGCCAACTGATTAGCTTTTAGCTTCCAGACCTTAAATCCTGCAAACCAAAAGTCTAAACTTTTGGAAAATGTGTTATTTACTGTTCATAGTAATGAATTTAAAAGCCAAACAGTCCCCTCACCTCCAACCAGTCGAAGCAGATGGCTGCCCCTTCCTGAGCCTGGTTCTACCAGAGGTTTTTTCCTGATAAAATTGAGTTTTTCCTTCCCACTCTCACCCAAGTGCTTGCTCATAGGGGGTCATCTTATTGTTGGGTTTTTCTGCCTGTTTTCTCTGTATTATTGTAGGCTCTTTAATTTACAATATAATATGCCTTGAGACAACCGTTGTTGTGATTTTGGACTATATAAATAAAACTGAATTGAACTGAATATTTCTTAAGCGAATTGGGAATGAATATTAGACATTGTAGCAGGTCATCTACTAACAGGAAGTTTAGCGGTTTAATCCCTGCCTGCCACAGTCTGTATGCCAAATATGTTTGGGCAAGATACTAAATCCCAAGTTGCTCATCCATCAGAGTTTGAATGTTAGATAGAAAGCACTTAAGTATAGAAATAAGTGCTGGTGCAAATGGGTGAATGATGGATCTTGTATTAAAGTGCTTTGAGTGTTCAGGTAGAGTAGAAGAGTGCTATAGCAAGTGCCAGAGACATTGTTACAATCCATATTTACTCACACATTATCCATGCCATTTTTCTCTGATAGTTTCTCAGAAACTAGCAAACCAGCCTTGAACGTATAAACTAGCAACTAGAATATAACACAAGTGTGAAAAAATACATGTTGTACATACAATTTCTGAATCAAGTCAAAATGAAAGATGGCGCTGGTTTAGCTCAGTTGGATGAGCATCCGACCATATGCCACATGGCTGAAAGTGGCCGGCTTGGATTTGAGTCTGACCCGTGGTCCTTGCTGCATGTCTCCCCCTCTCTCTTTCCCTCCGCTTTCCTGTCAGTCTTCACTGCATCAATCTAATAAAGCTGAAAAAAGGCCAAAATATATATATTTTGAAAAATGAAAGGTGTAACAATGGTGGACGCAAAACAAGAGCAGCTCTGCCAGATTTTTTCTTTGTTGACATCAAATAAGCACAGATGGACAACTTGCGATGATGTGTTTGCACTCGTGCTTTGTTCCATTTTGTAGCACAATAATTTATCACACAATCATCTGACATGAATCAAAGAAATGTTGTACAATATGATAAAAATTCAATCCTGTTCCTCAGGGATTTCAAGGAGGAAGGAAATCCAAACATGTCTTTATCCAGAACCACAACACTGTCACTCAAACTCAGGTAAAGCTCACCACCAGTGTTGGTCAAGTTACTTGAAAATAGTAATTTGTTTAATGCAGAAAACCTATTTTCTGTATATTCCAGCATACAAAGTAAAATAATTTTTTTTGTTTATACTCACTTTTTCAAAGAGATGCAAGTAAAACACAGCAAAAAATAAATAAAATCAAAGATTCAGCAGCACTGAGTCCTGTCGCTCTTAAATCTATTTTCACCTGTTTAGCAGGAGTGGGGCTGGTGGAGGTTTGCCCGGTGCCACAGCGGTCATGTCAGTGGGGGGATCAGGGGGTTTCTCTGTGAATGTGACATTCCCGTGGCAGCGTGCTCGGTGCTCACTCAGATTTGAAGATTAATTTTTGGCTGTAGAAAGAAGTTTTCTTCCCAAACAGAGTGTACAGCAGACGCTATTGTTTTTGTCACTTTTTACAGATTCAAACTCAAAGTAATGTGAGTACTTCCAAGCTTTAGCCATTGTTGATCTACACACGTCTGTTGCTGCCACGGACGTCGCACGCTCGTACGTCATTGTCATGAGACACTCTCACAAACAAAGTCATTGTTTAGTAACGCAGTAAGCCAGCATGCTTACAGTAAAGTAATAGTAATCTAATTACTTTTTGCAATAGTTATGCCTTACTTTACTCGTTACTTGAAAAGTAATCAGATTACAGTAACCGCCTCTCTCTGCTTACAATACATAGCTTTTTGTTAAGTATAGATAATTTAATGATTAGGAATCTACCCTCTGGATAGCTGTTTTGAGTACTGTGAAATTAATATTTTTATGTATCAAAATTGCTACTCCCCTTTGTCTAGAGTTATAGGAGACTGAGAACACATTAGGAAACTCAGGTGTTTAAAGTTCATTTATAGCTGTGACAGGTCTGTGTGTCTCTTGTAATAAAACGACGGCTGCCTGTAGTTTTTTGACCCCCCACCCAGATCTATAATTAGCCATTTTTGACTACTTTTGATTTTCCCTCTATATTTCATTTTAAAAAAATGCTTACCTTGCCTTGTTTGGTATCATTCTTTTCAGCACAACCTCACATGTCTGAATTTACAGTTTGTAAATTTACAGAATTTACATCTTTTCATTTTGACTTACTGTATTAGCACAATTGATCTAAATTCAGACGCATTTTTTACTGATTTTTACTGATTTTTTACTGTAAAAACCACAAACATGTTTAACCAGTCATTTTCATAACTTGAAATGCAAATATAAATTGTAAATTTTATAATTTTATAATAGAAAACTTATGCACAAGTTTTGCATACAACAAAGTTATAGGGAACTATTTACCTAAAAATGCAGCCAAGGCTTCAGGTGTTTTTTATATAACCATTTAAAACAATTTACAGAACAATCAGGTGTTCTGCATCAAATAAGAAGGCGCACAAGTTATTTGTGCCACTCCAAAAAATAATTTCTGTCCACTATAAGACAGAGGAGAACACCACAGGCCTAAACCCTGCAGGTCTGACAACATGAGGTGTATCACTCCTGTTTTCCACCCCATCTGGGACTCCTCAGTTCTTTTCAGGAGGGTGGCACAGCTGCCCCTCCGGTGGCCCTCATTGGGCTCTTGCGCTCTGAGGGGCCTCTAGATGTTCGGGGCCTGGATCTCCTCCATGCCTGCTTCATGTCCTGGGGGTCAGCCCACAGCTACTATTAGACACTTACATGGAGAGACCTTATGAATATCAGCGCTTTCACACACACACGTGTACAGGTGGGTGTTCACTGACACACACTGTCATGGTTGGCTGCTGCCTCTAAACATATCATGCACTGTCGGTCTTGTGTGCTGCTCAGTAAGATTCAGTATATATTATTTACTATTACCTATGCTTATGTTGGTTGTTGCTGTAGTTGCTCTACTGTGCTGTTTTCTGTTTGCTTGTTTTTTCAGCAGGTGGTGAAGCAGATTTTCTGTGTATTTTCTCTCTATCCCTCTTCTCCTCTATTTTTCTTTCCCTCTCTTTTCTTCTTATTTCTCTTTCCCTCCCCCGTGTCCTGTCCGTTGTGATTGTAACAACTAAAAATAAAAATAAATAATAAATATTGAATAAACTATGACAATCAAGTGGACCAGTATAGCAAAAGGTCCATTTTGGAAAGTAAATCTGGGCATTTTTCTTGGCCTTCAGACAATAATTCTGATTGCTACAGTGGCGGACAGGACAGGCAAAAAACAAACAAACCAAAAACAAATGCAATTCTAGAAGAATGGTCAAAAATTCCCATAAACACCCCTAAACCTTGTGGAAGGTCCTTCCAGAAGAGCTGAAGCTGTTAAGGCTGGAAAGAGCAGGCTGACATGATATTAAAACCTCTGGAATGTCATCAGTACATATGTGTGTGAAGGCAGACAAACAAATACTTCTGGCAATATAGTGTACAAAGTGTTATGAAGTAGATGTCCCCATAATGGACAGAGGAGGGTACTTTAATTACTATTGGTGCTATAACACGCCTAGGCCATAACTTTGCCAAATCTCAGAATGGCATATGTGATGTCCTGTAAAAGCTGTGAACATGTTTAATGAGCTTGTTGATGAGATACAATAAACATCAATCTAATTATTAATCTCAGCACAATTATGCTGACATAGAGTTCATCTGATTGCAAATTCCACTGCCAAAAATCCATGTTTCTGGAAAAGCGCATGGGAATCAACAGCAGAATAAAAAAGGTTTTTAACTGTTATTAGAAATCTGGTTTTAATTAGGTGACTGTAACTCTGTTTTCACTGTTTGTTTACTTATTTCTTGCTTATTTTTTAATCTCTTTCAGTGTACTTTCTTTTATGATGAGAGTCACAGTTTAAAGAACCTTGAACTTATGCTTTATTGTTTGTAAACTATAATGCAATGTCTGGACAGAGTGATACAGGTTTAATATTGTATACTCTTCAAAGGCACACTAAAGAATGCACAGCTCCTGCTTAAAATCTGTAGCCATTTATGTAGCCATCAATTACCAGCCCTTAATGCATGAAAAACACAATTCTACACTTTATAGATTTGAGAAACTTATGTAAAATATGGCATAAACGAATGCATAAAGATGCAACAATTCTTTGTTCTCCTTTTCTTATGTGCTTACAATTAAGAAAGGCATAAAACAAATGTAGAGTTGAATGAGAGGAGGTGCTGATGTAGTAAAGTAAGAATGGGCAATCATCAGTGTTATTAATGTGGTATGAAAATCATTCTGCTGTAGTGATGTTTGATAAAGGATGATGGATGCCTCTGTGCTGCCCTGGAAACATTTTGTTTACTTCAGCCTGATAATCAGCTGCATTCAGCTGCAATACTGGACCAAATTGATCTGTAGTGGGGTATTTAGATGGCTGCCTAATCCTCCTGTGTAATTTGCCATTGATAGCCTCAAACTAATGCAAAGGAAAATTGCTCTTGCTGTCTAGCAAGGGTAACCTTCATGAACAATTAAAACTGGAGATGGAACAAACGCAGACAATACCTGACGTCAAAGGCAGTTGATTATTGTCAGCCATACCATAATTGAAATGTATAGATAATAACTTATAATTAATGCAGCAACATTCTGACTGACTGTACTGACCTAAAAGGTATTTGCAAGATTTTTTATTTCAGTGTAAAACATGTTGCTTTATATTCTCTGATATTACCAAGTCATGGTATAAGTAAATGAGAATAATTCATTTTTTAACAAACTTA
>VOQK01029377.1:20180-35438 GCA_015052645.1 Benitochromis conjunctus | reverse complement strand
AACACCGCATCACTGGCCAAAAAAGCCCAACAGCGCCTGTACTTCCTCCCCCCCAACACACAGACTCATACATACATTCATTCATACATACAGCTCATCATTCATTCACTAACATACTGACCCCAGCGACCGCACATCTCACTTTATCTTGCTCATTTGCACTACCTCATCCTAACAGCTGCCAGTCTGTTTGTTTATTTATGTTATTTATGTCCTTGTCTTGTGTTGTTCTTAATCGGTCTATTTATTTATTTATCTATACTGTTTATATTGGTTGTCTTTACTTTTTTCCTTTTTACTGTGTTGCTACCTTGTTTTATTTTATTTATTTTTTTCTCTACCTCTATCTATTGTAATTATTGTATTGCTTGTTCGCACCGTGGGTCAGTGAGGACCGATATTTCATCTGTGCTGTATGTATGTAAATATGTATAGCATATTTGACAATAAAGTTGATATTTGACAATAAAGTTGACTTGACTTGACTTGACTTGACTTGACTTGACGTTCTCCCAGGTGTTAAAGGGCAGGTTCACACAGGTCATGTGATCATACCTCATGTTTGTACTGGGTAACAACCTGCTGACATCATCAGTTTCATCCCGCCCACCACTCTGGGCTCTATTTAGACTAAAATGATTATTTTTTTCTTTCAGTAGAAACTTTGTGTCCCTACAGAGCGTTGTGCTAACCGAGACTGCAGAGGCCTCTGATTGTCACTGGACCTGGAGCTGAGATGTCCCTGTGCTGGGTGAGGTGACACACTCCTTTATTTTCTGCATCGTCACCGTCCGAGTCACACTCACATTTACTCAGGACCAGTGTGCCTGGGAGAGCCTGTCTGCTGCTGAAGTCTCAGGGATGCACAGACGGTGTGCTTTCATGTTCAGTCTGATTCTTCTGTCAGGGAGAACGACTGCTGGGTGAAACTCCCTGAGCTGCTTTTCCTCCCTCCTCTTCCTCGTTATCAGATCAGAGCAGGAAGATCCTCATCCTCGCTGTGTGCGATGAAAACACAGCTGATATCAGAGGTTTGATAGAAGACAGCTGACTTCTCTCTGCGTCTCTGCAGCTCAGCGCTGACAGAGATTTCTTCTTCTTCTCCCACTCCTGCCATAATTTCACCGTTTGAACCGTGTGGCCGTGGTCTTGATGTCTCCATCTCCTCGTGTGATTCGTGATGTTGGATCAGGGCTGTGAGGGTTTCATACTGTCGGCTGCAGATTCTCGGAACTGAAGATAATTCTTACTGACTGTGGTGGATGTTTGGAGAGTGGGTCTGTGGGCGCCTCGCAGATGTGACGAACGATAAATCCTCTTAAAGTCCTCCAGAGGAGCTCTGCCTGTAAACAGACACACATTTCCATGATGCTGACTCCAAGCCCCGCCCACCTCACAAATATCCTCCATCAGCTCTGCACAATAATTCCAGCAGCAACACCTTTAATCCATGAAGACACACACACAGGTGTGTCTAACACCTGTTGTGTTTGTGTGTAACAGCTCTCAGGGATTTGGAGTCTGACACTCATGTTTAACGTGACCATCGACGGCAGGGCAGACTCCACCACATGCAACATATATAAGCTCATCACTGTTCCTCTGGGAAGAGGCACCAAAGACCCGGAGATGTCCTGGTCCTGGTCCTGGTCCTGGTCCTGAAGTCTGATCTTCATTATTCTCTGTTTTGGTTTTGAGGATTCGTTGGTCTCTATTTTTTAGGATGCCTTTGAGTTTGGTTTTTGCTCTTTTGTGTTGTGGGTTGTAGTGACTTCTGCAGTTTGATTTGACTTCCCTCGTGTTCGTCTACAGTCCTGGTAAAAGCCGTGTTTCAGACTCTCACAAATCCACATCCTGCCTGCCACACAGCATTTCCACGGGAGGGCTGGAGAAATGGTGTTTCCACACTGCAGAGGCCGAGCACAAGCAGCCTACAGCAGTCACATGGACATATTTCTCACTGGGATTAGCTGCTTATTTTCATTTTCTGGGATTTTTCTTCCTGCTGGAGAGATGATCCACAGTAACTCTGACACAGCCACAAAGGAAGAAACCAGCAGCACCTTCATCCTCCACTCAGTGTGAGCAGCTCTGTCAGCGTGGACCCTCAGGAAGACCTCCAGGCCTTTCGTTGTGTTCTCAGGATGATCCCACACTACTTCAGTCATGCTGAGGTCCGGCTCTGGGGAGGCCCATCCATGACTGATGCTGTCCCACTGTGTGTTATTATATCCAGGTGTGTTTGGATCGTTGTCGTGCTGAAACATGAAGCTGCTGTCAGTCAGATGTTTCCAGATGTTCCTGCGTGGTGGATCAGACTCTGTAATTCATCAGTTTATCAAAGATCTCCAACACCACTGACTGACCTGCAGCTGGAACCATGACAGAGCCTCCACCGTGCTTCACAGATGGCTGCAGACTCTCAGTGCTGGACCTCTTGTAGATGATCAGCTGAAGGTCCAGATCATCTCTCAGGTCCTGTGTCAGGTCTTTGATGGGTGTTTTCCTCTTTCTTAAAGACTTTTAGATGGTTTTCGTCTGGAGAGAGTTTCGGCCTCACATTTCTTCTTCTTCTGTCCAGTTTCCTCAGATTGTTTAAGGACACGTTGCACAGCGTGTTGAGATATGCCACGTTTCAGCTAACCGCTCTTTGGGAATCATCATCAGCATATGTCCAAGTGTGTTATCGTTTTTCACAAATTCAATAAAGAAATGGAAACAAATGATGTTTGTGTGAGAGGCAGCTGCTAACAAAGAGCCTAATGACACTGTTTAAAACTACTTCTTTGCTGTCTCTTATTTGATGACTCAACACTGGTTACCTGAGTTAGGCGTCGTTTTATGCTTTAATGATTCATAGGTCAGAGTTAAGTGGCTTAATAAACAGATAACAGCCCTCTGATAAAGCTCAGGTACAAGGACTGGACCAAAAAGGAGTGAAAAAGCAACCGATGTCCAAAGAAAAACTTTGAAAGATCTTTAGAAAGTTCAAGAACTTTGGCTCAAGAGCTCCTTGGCAGCAAAATATAAAGAAAGCAGTTGTGGCTTTGTCACAGACCAGTGTCTGTGCTGTATAACTGACACCAGTGGTTCAAACCTGGCGTTTAGCAGAAATCAGGTTTTTTGACACAGAGTGTGAGCACCTGGGTGGCTGTAGCTCAGTTGATTGAAAGGTTGGTTGGTTGGCTCTTGCCCAAGGATATTTACTCCAAGTTGCTCTCCGATGCATCCATCAGAGTATGAATGTGTACGAATGATTAGAAAGCACTAAAAGTATAGAGAAAGTGCTTGTATGAATGGATGTGATTGGGTGAATGAGGTTGTTGTATAGAGTACTCCGGGAGAGTAGAAAAGCGCTATATAAGAATCAGTCCATTTACCATTTACCTCAGGACCTCCTGATTCAGGACCTCGCTGAAGTCTTTCAGGCTCTTCGGGAAGCTCTCAGTTTTCTCTGGGAGACGTTTGCCAAGCGTTCCTCAAACACTCTGTAAACAGTGCACACCGGTCTTAGGCAACCGCAGCTAATCAGAGCAGCTGCCATCATCCTCCTCATCATCATCGACTAAAGATAACTCTGCATGTCAACAGCCACCAGCCTGCAGCAACTGGGTCAACACTCAATCCACCAGCTAGCTCTGGTTTACCCTGGAAGCCAAATAAAAGGATGAATTATGGATGATTAATTACACACTGCTTCGAGAGTCTGATCACAGATTTGGGTTCTGTGATGTTCAATGAATGCTGGTGTGCTAACACTGTGTGTAAAACAGACTCATATGGCTCATTTATAAACTTAGAACAAAGGACACGTGAGTCACTGTTTTATACTCACACCTCTCAGACTCACAGTGGAAACCAGATTCCTGTATCGAAGTGTCATCACCTCACTGTGTTTTGAACCAAGCTGCAGTTCCTCTAACGTCCAGCAGAGGCTCCAGCAGTGAGTCCGTGCCATAGACTCCCATGCTCCCCCTTCATAACACCTGTACAGGTGCAGGATGATTTTATAACTCACCTGTTTAAATTGGATCAAGGCTTAAAGATCTGCTTAGCTTTATATGGATCAATCCAAATAACTGCTGAGAGGCTTTGTAGCACTTTGACCCTTGTCTCCATCTACACCTCTGCAGCCATGTTAACAGGCCACAGAGGTGTGTGTTGGTGTTTAATGGAGGGTGTGAACATTAAACAGAGCTCCAGCAGAGACTAGTCACATGCTCAGTGATTCACCTGCTGGTGGTGACTCAGACTCCCAGTAAACCCCCAGCCAGCTGACGGCTGTTTCCATCCCAGTGCAAACACCGGAGACAGACTGCTGTGATGTGGAGCCAGCATCGCTGCAGCGTTCACGTGGAGGTCACAGAGTCAGTGACGGGGTTTCACTCCCCCACCCGCCCATCAGAGCTGAGGCTGCCAGTGGATTGGTCTTTGGGCTCCGGGAAACCAAAAGCTTTTTATTGTTATGATTATTGAGTTTGTTCTAAACTAAACTTATTAACCAAGAAAATAATCAGAATATGAACAAATCCTGACAATTCAATAGTTTCAGATATGACACACACACACACACACTGCAGGTTTATACATTCTTCAGCTCAGTTTGATCTTTAGAATATTTTTTGACTTTTGCATGAGAAACTTTTGCTTCTGAACATGAAACTGAACCTTAAATCATCCATCCCTGTGTGGCAGGTCATCATCTGTGCTGTTTCAGTACCTGGTGTGGTGGATCATTGTATTTCAGCAGCTCTGAACTTTCATTATATTTATCAGTTTTATGCAGCGTAATAGATAAAACAAAAAAAAGAAAAAACATGGCTTTAAATACAGAGCGCAGAAACAAGTGGGTGAATTCAGAGTTGCTGTGTCCATCTTTTATGTACAGTCTATGATTTGAATGTTATAGAGGCTATAGGAGATGAAGTATTAAAATGGTAGATACAGTACTTCAGTGGTAATTTGTTCTGAGAGTTGTTGCTCTTTCACTCTGCTGATACTGTGTCCTTAAGCTCATCCTTGGATACCAGTTACTTATTTCTGTGGTCACTAATGTAACTTCTCTTGGTGATGTGGTGTTTTAATAGGTCTTTGTATGAGCTGCTGCACAGAAGAGCTAAAACATTTAAAGTGGATGATTCCTGCTTTCCTCATTTCCTGTCACGCAGCTCTCGTCACAGTAATGAGCTCGGTGTGTGAGCCCAAACACACTGCAGGGTGCTCTGAACACTCCGTTTATCACAGTTTCTTCTACTCTTAGATCTGAATGATGTCATAAACATGGTCATGTCAGGGACAGAAGCTCCACCCAACTGCGGTTTAAAGTTGATTTACGGGGGGGCTTGTTTCAGCTGGAGGATGAACTGAGGCTCAGTGTGAGATAAAGAAGGATTATTTTGGATTTGAAATCATGCAAAGCTGCTCTAGCAGTAAAAATGAGCAGAACAGGTCTACTTTAAAATGCTGTACAAACCCTGATTTTTTTTATAATAGCATTATTATTGGAGTGGATCAAGTCCAGTCATTTAAAAATGTGTGAAATCAGCTTCATGATACTTAACAACATGAGCTCTTTTCTCGGTGCCTGTGGTCCAGGTGGAGCTACACCTGTCCAGGTGAGGTGAAACTAAACTGTGATTGTGATTATTTACATAAGGGTGGAGCCACGATCACCCCGGCACGCTGCCCCTCCTTTAATGACACGCGTGAGTTTTTCCAGTCGTTAAGGTTGATGGCGACACTGATCCTAGGTCAGATTTCAGTGTTCAGACTGTGAGGGTTAGTCTTCGCTGCTTGGGTAAAATCCCCTCGTGGATCTCTCTGAGTTTCACAGTCATTGGCTTTGGCTAACCCTCATCACTCACATCACTATGATTTCATGTTCGTTCATGCTCACAGCAGTCACGTCGTTTCTCAGCTGTTTCACTTCTTTAAGCGTCCGTCCTGTTTGAAGCTCATCTTTATAACAGATTATTCTCTTTACACTGAGGTTGTGTTTCTGAGAAAAAGAAAAGCAGAAGTAAAAATGAACAAAGTTTTGTCACCAATCATTGAAATAAAGGAAACGATAAGATATGTTAATGAAGTGACAGTTCTGTAAATATCCAGCCTCCTCGGCTCCTCTCTCACATGCTGGCCTGCTCTGCGTGTGACGCAGCCGTAAATACTTTGACATATATATTCACATGTTATATATAGAGTGTGGCCTGTCATCAGCATGCTGTGTAACTGTGTATGTGACCCTGCAGTTCTCTGCACTGACAGATGCCCATTTATGATCATTTCCTCTTTATGCTGCTTCATACTTCTGCTTCGCTGCATTTCAGAGGGAAATATTTAAATTTGACTTAATTTACTGAGAGATTTGATTTCTAAATAATTTGCACATTAATATTTTCCGCCTGCTCTGACCCTGAACCGCAACATCCTCATTAATGTCAACTTATGACCTTTTGTCACCGCTTGACTCTAAATAATCACACACAGCGTTGTCCTTCTGCTTCCTCTGATGCTCATATTAAACGTGGCTGCAGTTCCTGATAATGAAACATAACATCAAATTCCTGAGCCTCCACATCACCTCGGCTCTGACCTGGTCACTGAACACCTCCTTTCTGGTGAGGAAGGCCCAACAAAGACTCATCTTCCTCAGGAAGGACTCTCGAGAGCGTCCTCTGCCCTGCATGACTGTGTGGCACGGCACAGTTCAGGACAAATATCTGTTATACTTTGATATCTTGTTTTTTTTAATCGTATTTATTGATCTTTTTTTGTATTTTTTTTTTATCACAGAGGGCACCGCTGTCATTTCTGTTCTGTTCTAGTAACATAATGACAATAAATACGTCTTTAATCTTGAATCTTTCTCAGGTACGAGCGTAAACGGCGTCTATGCTAGAGACGATTCGCAGCATTGTGACGACCGCAAACCGAAGAAGGTGAGTCACATCTGGTGACTTCAACGGACTGTGAGCAAATAAGAAGTAAGCAGGACCGGAGATGAATTTGTGATTGACAACCAATGAGAGCACAGGATAGCAGCCAGGTGACCTGGTAGGAAACTCATTAGAGAGTTACTAGCTGGAGCTTTTGATAACCAGCTTGGCACCACAAGCCTTCCAGTGTGGACGCAGCTTTTAAAGCACAGGGTGCTGCCCCTCAGCAGGCTTCCAGAAAATGGCCAAATATAAAAGAGAGGCAGGTTTTAAAGGGACAGGAGCTAAACTTGTTTTTGATAAACTGAAGGCCTGCAGGCTGTCAGTACAACACGAACACATGACTCGGTCCTGGAGTACAACAATAGGGACAAACACATATCTGCAAAAGAGCTCATCTTCATTTCAAAATGAATTGTGTCATAAAAACATGCCACCTGAGAATTTGCTGACTTAAGCAACAATTACAAAGTAAAAATCAGGTTTCAGATTCAGGAGTCAACTTTATTTGATATAAAGACAGGAATGGATGAAAGAAAACGGTAACACTTATTGGGCGGATGTTCGGGGAAGTTCTGAAGTGTCGCTGTTTGTTAACTCCAGCGGTTAGCTTAATTTTTGACAGGAAGTCGTTGTTCCTTTGTCTGTGGGTTGGGGGGGGGGGTATTTACTGAGATCAGGGATCAAGTGACCCGGAGATTCATTTTCTCATAAACGTCCATACAATCAGACATCTTTTTATACCAGAGGAGTCGCCCCCTGCTGGTCAGATTTAGCTCTTCAGCTCTGGGTTGAGATTTCAGTCCAGAAACTGATTAACACCATAAAGATCCAAGAGCAGAAGGAAACCTATAAAATGAGTGTTTAGAGCAGACTGGAGGAATTTCTTGTTGCCTGTTATGAATATCTACAGTTATTATAAGAGGGATATATGACTGGAAATAAGCATAAAAAACACTACAGGTCCACTTTAACTGTCATGTGCAGTTAGAAACACGTGGATCGGTGACCTGAAAGCAGCATTTTTGCCTCTGACAGCATTGTGAAATCCTCCAGTTAGTCATCTCTGATATGTAGCCTCCATTTGAAATAAGGCAACATGTGCTCTGTGCTGCAGTGGAAATTTACCAACCCATTTTCTCTTTATTGGACTTTATACTTCTGCTTGACTGGATTTCAGACGGAAACACTGTTGTTTTACACTCTGTAATAGATTCATTCACTCTGTACTTTGGATGCTAATATTTTTAGCACCCTCTGTCTAGTTTGGATTGTTGCTTTGTCATCTCACCACTTTCCAATCTATAATAAAACCCACAATATCTTTTACCATAAAAGCCTATAAAACCTAGTGCACAGTTTCAGATTAACATACATCAGCATTATCAGAGTTTAAATGTGTTTTCTTTACATTATATTATATAATGTTTATTTTTAGTGCAGTTAAAAGCTGTAAAAGTGAATGGGCTGTTAATTTAAATGACCTAACATTAGTTAGCTGATAGCTTACCACTCCACCCTGTCATCCACTGAGGATCAGCCATGGCCTAAATTACTATGATTTTACAGAGTGTAGCTATAGCAGCTATAGAAGATGAAGCATGATCATGGCAGATACGGTACTTCAGTGGTAAGTGGCCCTGCTTTGTTATTACTCCATCCTTAACTTGTACTTATCACCATGGTGACTAATGTAGCATTTAAGTGATTTCTCTTGTTTATGCAGTATTTTAGTCAGTTGTATGAGCACAGGCATTATTAGATTATTATTAATTTGTAATTATGAGGTCAGTTTATGTACAGTAATGTCTGTGAGCCAAACCTCAGGCTGCAGACTGCTCTGGACACTCAGTTTATCATACTTTTTTCTACTCTTGAATCTGGATGTGTCATTGTGAGCACCCAATTAGAAAAAAAGCTTTCATAAAGTGGGAGGGGCTAAATCTACTCGTTTCAGACAAAGGATGAACTAAGGGGGGGCACCAAGGCACAGTATCAGATACAGAAGGATCATTTTGATCTGTAAATCATTCAAAGCTACTCTAGTAGAGAAATGGAGCTCGAAATAAGTGGAGTAAGTCCACTTTACATATGATTTCAAAACCTGATCTACTGTTAGGCGACCAGCGTTTACTCTGTGGTCAGTCTCTACAGGATCAGTTGTTTCAAACACGATCACGTGACTTCAGTAAGGCAGACTAGTTTGCGCTCCTAACCCTGAGAGTCCAGGCCTTTACAAACATGTGAAAGCCATGTCAGCACAGGAGCAAGCAACTTGATGCTTTTTAGCACTTTTGTGGCGGCGTCCCATCACACCCCGCCCACCTTTGGTGCACTCGGATTGGTCACAGCTTGTGTCACTCTGGGGTTAAGCCGTTGGTAATTGGTCGTTGGTGTTCCCCCTTTTCCCCCTCTCAGCTTCTCGGAGGCCATCTGGGGACTCGGGTCCGACTCTGTGGTGACTGTCCTGCGGTGAGCTGCTCCAACTTTGTCCGGGGTCAGAGGCGGATTACAGGCAGGGACTTCCCGGTGCGGTTTCACGGCTCTTCCTGGTGGACGTGTGCAACAGGAGGTGACTGACTGGGCGGACATTTACCGGAGCTGAAACTTTTTTCCACCTTAGGAGACCGTTCGGAGGAGGGAAAATCAAGAAAAATGGCAGACAGCGAGGAGCAGCAAGTTTCTTCCACCACTCCTATGTTTAACGACGAGGTGCACCATTACCAGGCCGAACCGGACCCCGAGCCCAGGTCGGACCACTACTTCGTGGATGACGACATTGTGGACCTCGTTGGCGGGGCTAAGGACGCCTTGGAGCGGCACCGAGCTGAAGATGGTGCTCCTGACGACTTCACGCAAACTTCCCTCCCTGATCTAAAGGAGTCGGAGACGGTAACGTTACCGGAGCCAACCCTCAAACCGGCAGTCCCAGACTCCACCAGCCCAGCTTTTGCCCACGAGGAGCCTGAAGTGGTCGCTCCCAAAGCCGAGCCGGCGAGCACGAAGATCGCACCGGAGCCAGAACCTGCCCCCGAGAGCGACGCCCTCCCAGCGGCCGAACCCCGGGAAGCAGCGCCATCCCCCGCAGAGGCAGCAGAGCGATCTGCGGTGACAGCGGAACCAGCGGCTCCCGCGTCGTGTGAGTATCACTGATGGATAAACGCCTTAACGGCAGGACAGGGTTATACGAGAGCGGAGTAACACCTTTATGGTCTATTTTTAAAGCCTTTCACCTAAAACTCGGTGAAATGCACCCGAATATTTTTAATTTTTACTGGTTTTCCGTTCACCCGAATGGGGTTAGCGTCGCATCCCAACACCGACCTGCAGATAAAAATAGCCGGGGTAGAGGGCTGCCTTTGCCCGCTTGGACACGTTTAACGGCTGGTCTTAGTTATGTTGTGTTAAATTGTGTTAATTTTGTGCGGATTTCTCCGGGGTGTTCTTCGCTAAGTGCTTAGCCTCTTAGCCTCCTAGCGATGATATCCCCGAGGGGAGCGAGAGGTGCTTCATCAGTGAGCCTGGCTGCTGTTTGTCTCTGTGGGTTTGCTCTGAATGGATGAGAGGCAGGCTCCTGGAGTCACGGAGCGTGTTTTCTTTTAAAAACGAGACGTTTGCGGTGTTTTCTGCGCACACTTGCGCTGGTTTATGCTAGCAGGTTAGCCCGGTTTTTTGCTGTGTTGTGGTGATGCGGCCCACCTGTTCGGACAAACAAGCGGCAGGAAGCAGGCTGTGAGCCGATGAGGTGGCAGGATTGCACCAGTTATCCACCAGAGGCAGCCTGCGTCCTGTAACTAACAGCACGGAGGTGTTTTTGGGAGCATTTCCCTGAATAAACGCGGTTTGTTTCACCGTTATCGGCTCCGTTATTGTTGTCAAACCGCTCGCTGCGTGTCCGCTCATGCTAGCGGTAGTTACATGCTGGTTCCATTATCGGACGCACCCTTTATTCCGTTTTTCCCCCCAACAAATTAAAGCTGAAGCGTCAAAGAAATGCTGTCAGATGTATTTGACATGAAATTTCCTTCAGACACGAGTTAAGAAAATGGGGCAGACAAATTAAATTATGTAGTTTTTCTATTGTGTTGTGTGAGGTGGACTTGTGCGCGTTTCCGTTATAATCCTTGACTTTATAAACCTGTAATGTCTTCGTCAGACATTCACAGCAAACACGAAACCGTACGAGATTGTTTCCTTGGAGCAGTTTGCTCCGATTAAAGCAGCAGCATGGTCGTGTCCGATAATGGAAGCACGCGCGGATAGCAGGGAGATTAGTCACAACAAAGGAATCCGCTGTGCGTCCACTCCCTGTCGGCTTCCACACCGCTACCAGAATAACCCCAATCACCCTTTCATGATTTATTTTCCTACCCTGGCTTTGATCACCCCCACCCCACCCACACAATCTCCACCCAAAAACCAACACCCCAGATCCCAGAAAAAAGAATCGGCTCCAGAGGCCTCCAGATCTGCTCTGCCTCTGGCTGCTTGGGCTCGGTCCTGCTCCCGTGGCGTTTTGTGTCATGTCTGGACTGCATAGACTTTCAGGACGTGCTCAATCTCAGCTGCTGCCGCTGTTGTTTTTGTTTGTGGTGGTGGTGGAGATGTGGCTTTCAGCAGGTAAACAGGCCTGAGCTGGAGCAGCAGCAGCAGGCAGGCAGGGTGGGGCTGCTTGGCGAGGCCACAGACGGAGGTGGAAAAAACGCCTGTTACAGCAAGCAGCCAGCAGCAGCTGAACAAAAGAGACCGAGCGAGAAAGAAATTCATCCATGTCTGAATCGATTCCATCACTGCCAGGTTCATCACACACACATCAGCCTCCCGAGAGACCCGAGGCGAAAATATGTCAGCGTTAAACATGATTTCCTCGGCACGCGGAAACCAGGCCACGCTCAGAAGGTGACCTGTAGACTCAAAAGCACTCAGAATAGCAGGGAGGGGGGGAAATGTGAATTCCTCTTTAATTTTGGCCAATTTGAGATTAAATTAAGCCTTTAAATGTGTCCTTTGATCCACATTTAGCCTGTCTTTGTTTCGGGTCCACGGTGCCCTCTCATGCTCCTGTGTTTATTGCATGATTATAAAATAATGAACAGCCTCGCCTCTTTTAATTACCGCGCTCAGAGCGGGCATTACATGATGAGGTGTTATTAATGTGCCCCACGATGGCCTCGCAGACTTCTCTGCCTCCAGCAGCCACGACTGTTTCAAAAACCAGCTTTAAATATTTGAAGTAAAAACTGATCAGAGCTGTTTCCACTTTATTGGGCCAGATGTATTGTGACTAATGTTCAGCGTGTGTTGGAATAATCCAGCTTTGTTGGAGGTTTCTGTGTTTATTACTGAACACACACATCAGGCAGCTGGATGAATCCCTCTTTAGCTCCAGTGAGATCAGCTCAAGTGTTTCTTCAAAGCAGATTTTAAGGAACTTTTCCAGCAGATATGTCACAAAGGTCAGAGTGCAGGAGAGAAACCGTCGAGTCCCGCCCCGCTTCTCCTCTCTCAGGTGGTCGTCACCTATTTAGAGCTGGGCCGGACGATCCAATCAGTGCTCTGGGCAAAGACCCAGGGGTCTGAATCTGATTGGTCGACAGTCTCGCTCTTCCTGCCGGAGCCGGTCGCCTCTCCTAATCTCTGCCAAAGTTTCGGTAAATAACAAACGGTTTTAATAAAAAGGACCAAACTAAGAAAGAGGGAATAAAGTCGCACATGTGAGATGATTTGTTTAACCCAGCCGTGTAGCAGTCAGATCATATTTTACATGTCAGCCACACCTTCTGAGGAGACACAATGACAGAAACAAGGTGGGCTTTCATGTCATTTGTATTGCTTTGATGAGACGAGATGTTTCATCTTCACAGTGTTTTGTTTTTTTTACCTCAGAGCCAACAGACGATGCTTTTCTACATCCAGGTAGCATAAAAACTTTCTGCTGCTAAAGCTTTTAAAACGGCAGATTTCCGATCACATGAAGAGATGTACGTGCAGACGGGGACCTGACTCCCCTGATCAGTTTTTGGACCACGGGAAGATTTATCATGACGAGTTATCTTTATAAAAATCTCTTTGTTTGTTTTTTGCTTTGCAGTAAAAACAGAATGTTTGTGATGTTGTTTGTTGGAGAGGATGAAGGTGCTGCTGCCTCCCTCCTCTTCGCCCTCGCACAGATTCAGGTCGTCACCTTGGAAAAGGTGTTTGCAGCGAGCTTTTGTCCCCGCGGCCGACCTCCGGGTGACGGACAGGTCGTGTAATCGTTTGGGGCTCGCCGTCGGCCTACATCTCATTTTTTGGGTCACCTACATCCATCAGTGTCTGTTTGCGAGGAGCTGCTGGTGTGGTCAGGTGGATTAGACAGAGAGGTGTGTGTGTGTGTGTGTGTGTGATGGTGACACATACGTGTGGTTAACTGCTTCTCCACCCGACGCAGCAGCCACGCCCGCTCTGTTTGTATTTTACTCGGTCAGCAGCAGCTCTGGCGACGAACTCGCGTTAATCTGATTTAATCCCGCCTCTTATCGCTGTGATAAGCTCAGAGATTTGTAGAGCTGTGCGGTGAAAGGTGATACCTACCTGTGATGAACTGACTCATCACGCCGAAGCAGGTTTTAGGACGAGGCGGAGCAGAAAACGATGTTATCTGTTTGGATTTTGGTTAAAGAAGTCAAGCTAAGTCTGATCCTGGAGTCTTAGAAAAGTTCCTCTTAATTTTATATGGAAGGAAAAAATGCAGCTTTCATGTGTTTTCATGTGTTTTCATGTGTTTTCATGTGTTTTCATGTGTTTTCATGTGTTCTGCTGCACTGCAGGCCTCTCACATCAGACATGAAGCTCTGTTTAGCCTGCCAGCTCTTTCATAGACAGACGTCCAACAGAGCACATGTCAGAATATTGCAATATTCTGCGATAATGAGTGAAAATGTTAGTTTCCATTGTCAGTACCTCTCTGAAATGTGTCTCTTTGCACTGTGCACACACTTTTCTGAGAGTGGCTGACTTCAGCAGGTTAAAAAACGTGTCGACTTTCTTAAAAAAGGCACCGTCGGGCAGAACGGCGCTGACTTTGTAGAAAAGACTCCGACTTTTAGGACTGTTCACAGAGGAAAAGAATGTGACCTTTTTCCTTTCCCAGCCGGTACCAGAAGTGCTAGTTAGTAATTCTTTGTATTTTATTAATGTACAACGCTGGCTAACGGACTATAAGGCCACCAGCCAGCAGCACCTCTCTGACTCTTTGTGACAGGAAGTTGCAAACCGGGTGGAAAATAAGTGTGAAAAAAGAAGCACACGTTTCAGAGACGTGAAACTGATGAAGAATGAGATGAATGGAGAATATCTAACCTCGTCCATTAGACTGGTCTTAGTCTGGACTAGTTTCTAACTTTTAGACCAGTCAGACACTCTGATGTCAGATGGATGACGAACAGGAAGTGGAAGAACAGATCCATGAAACTCTGTAGGTTCATGGTTTCTTCCATCCGTCCTGTTTAATTTTGGGCTTATTTGGCCTTAGACGTCCCAGCCAAGCAGACGCCGGTCACTCAGACAGAGTGAGGTCAGCGGACGTTACAGGCTGGGTTTGATCTGGTTTAGCTGGAGGCCAGTTTCCCTCTCAGCCCGAGACCTCTCTGTGGGGACAGGGTCAGATTAAATACAGATCAGTCAGGTTCTGGTTTCTGTCACAGAGCTTCAAGGTTGTGCGGATTCAGTGTGTGGCAGCTGTTTATGATTGGTAATGTTCACTTAGGCCTGGGTGATTATTAACATCACTCTTATACTTTAGGGCTTCAAAGCTTTTAGGTGGATGTAAAATGTGTGAAAATGCAGAGATCAGTTTATAATCTGAGCACCGGAGGAGCGTCAGCTGAGGGTTAGGGTTAGGGTTAACCCTTGGCGTGGAATTCAGCTGAGCCTGAGACTCAGGACGGCTCTGTCGGTCTCTGGACGTACCGGTCGTACTGGACGTACCGGTCGTACTGGACGTACCGGTCGTACTGGACGTACCGGTTAGTTCGAGCTCAGATTTATCTGTGATCTAATGGTAAATGTCCTGTTTGGTTCCATCGCAGGTCTTCTCCATCGCTGGAAGACAAACCTCGACCGCAGAGGTAACAAACACTGAGCTAAGTAATCAGCTCAGCGTCAGTTTGTATTCAAAATGAATTCATTAATAAATCTGATAATCATCTGATGATTTAATCAGATTATTCACTGATTCTTGATTTTCACCTGTAATAATCACAAAATGATGAAAGTTTCCTTCCTGATTTTGGCCTTTAGCCTTCTGTTCAGAGGACAATACAGAAAGGAGATTGTTTCTGAG
>VOQK01029374.1:26180-37580 GCA_015052645.1 Benitochromis conjunctus | reverse complement strand
GGAACGCAGCGTGGAAACATGACGTGGAAGACAGACGACCTGACAAGAACTCAATGAAAAGCACAGACTGAAATACACTGGAGATAACGAGAGGGATGGGGAACAGGTGGGAACACAGCAGGGACAAATCAGGGCTGACGAGACTAAGGAAGCAAAACTAGACATTGACATGAGACAAGACCTTCAAAGTAAAACAGGAAACGAACGAAGACACAGATGCAGAGACACGGGCTTTACATACGGAACTGACAACGAAGGGGACACATAGGTAGGGATAACAGAACCTGGAAACAGAGGGAGCACAAAGAAACATGAGGGCAAGGGACCTGAAACAATACATAAAAATAACAACAACTTAACATGGCATGACAATATCTGTCTAATATTGGCGATAAGCAATGCCCATAGGATGTTTCTCGAGCTACTGTAAGCTAATCTGATGCTGGTCTTATTCGATAATAAGACAACTGTGCAGTAGAACTGCTTATAAAATATTAATACATAAATGAAAGATACGTTAACTTAAAGAAATGCAAGTGGTTTGTCTTTAATGTTTGATCTTTTATGTAACTGTCATGTACAGTAACAAGTTGCTATTGTTCAATTTGTTAGAGTTTTAGTTCTAGAAATAGTCCAGCAATCTTCACAGATGTACTGATGCGCCTACATCAGGTGACCCTTGGTTTGCAGTTCTTTATTTGCCAGTATTGAGAAGGTTGTATACGTTGAGATCTGGACCTACAGTCGATAGTTTTTTGCTAGAACATTACAGTAAGACCACATTAAAAGCTGTCAAAGATACAAAAGTAAACAAAATTTTGTGGTAAAAACAAAACTATGCTTTTTTTTTTCTTACCTCAACTTTATAGTACATCCTATCTACTTTGCATATGAAAACAGTATCTGAATGAAGTAGCTCAGTGTGGCAGTGCTCAGACACCTTTGTTTAGTTCAGTTTCTTGGCAACAGACACAACACATAGCATTGCCGACCAAAGGCTGTAAGCTGGTGCCTGTATTCAGAGGTAGGGTGCTTCTTCTGAGTAATTTCTGGCTAAATTTGTAATTATTTTCATGTTAGGCTTTTGAGGAGGTGGGTTGGAGAGGGAGCTGGGGTCGTCAAAGGAAAGTTTGGGTTCTCTCTGTCTTAGTTCTTGATTTTTATTTATTTATTTATTTTTTAGCATGAATGTTCATAACTTTGCAGTCAAAATTGTTTTTGAATGTTGGGGTTTTGCCATTCTGTCACCTTATTTCAAAACAGGACTTTACTCAACAACTTTTCCTTCATTCATCCAGACCGAGACGAAGCTTTCAACCCAGACATGTCGAGCGCACACAGCCCAGACTCGAGGGGGATGACAGCTGAAGGGAAATTCGCTCAGATGAACCTTTTCCCATTCACTCCTGAATTTACCAAGACGCTTACAAAAAGCAGTCCGTGTTTTGGTCCCTTGAGTCACCACTCATTCTTCTCCCGGCACAACCCTCATCCACACAGGATGAGGCATATTCAAGGTGAGCAAACTTCTGGGCAAGCGAAAGATATTCATTCATTTTATTAAATGTATTATTTTCAAATAAATACTAAGATGTGGTTCTTTATATGTGTGTTTTAGGTGCTATAAATAAGAAGCATTTTTAAGAAATAAACATAAGACAATACTCTAGTTCCCGTCTTGGTTCAAATGATCTAACTGTAACACACAAAAAATCTCAACTAAAATTGGGTCTGATGCAGCTCAGGTTCTTGAAGGTACTTATCTATCTACGTCGCATATTATGGCGTCTTTGTTGTTGCTTAGCAATCACCTGCCAACAGACTAAATTGCAGGCGTTTTAGTATTTATGCACTTAAAACGCCTTATGAAACGATCATTTAATTTTAATTAAGTGGAAAATTTTCAAAGTTCACACTGACGCATGCAAAATGCAGTACAGAATCCTCAAATAAAAATAACAACAAGGTACTTTTGCAAAACCTGGATTAAGAAAGTATCGTTGAATCAGTCTCTTAGCAGTTTGTCAGCAGGAACCAAACACAGGCACAGGTAAGTAACTTCAGAACTTACCAAACAGTTATGTCTCTTTTTTCGGGGCCAGGTAAGTCCCTACCAAACAGAACTGGCTCTTCTCCTTTCCTGAGAGCCTCCTTTAATGCTCGATGAAGGTAAGTGACTTTGGCAAGTGCGGTGAGAGTGGGTCAGACAGGCTGGCAGGTAAGTGGCTATGTCAGGCGGGGAAGAGTGGGTCAGGCTGGTCTGATAACATTAATAATAACATAATTGAATAACATCAAATTGTGATGTTTGCCATGTCAGTATTATTTTGCATATTTTGAAACATTGACTTATGAAGTCAAATTTACTCTCCCTCAGCAATTTGCGACATTTGATCATCCAGATATTTGTGCACTCAATTCTTGTTTAATAACGTCATCAAATATGTATGTTGTGCAATCATTCCAACTTGAACGAGGGATTCAAGGAAATCGTTAAAAGCCCAAACTTACCAATTCATGCCCGTGATCAGTGGAAGTAATCTGGCCACAACTATGTATGGGTGCACTGTTTATTCAAATCATGCATGCCAAGTTTTTATTATGGGAGGGGATCGTGTAAGGTTGATGAGTCAGTTATTTATTAGATAATGGACGACTAATAAATAATAATATTGGACACAAAATATTATTATAATGGACACAAAAGGCATACAAAATGCCTTTTGTGGCACAAAATGTATTTTTGCCACGTCAAACTAATAGATGAGATTTTATTGGAGGAGTTGTGTGAATATATGTGTATATATAAACATATGTGTGTGTTTTTCTGTGTGTACTATATATATATATTATTTTATTTATTTATTTATTTATTTTTATTTATTTATTTATTTTTAAATCAAATCTGTTTCCATTTAGAGGCAGCAGTTATTAAAGCTGCCCTGATAATTAGACACTATATATAATTTGTCAGTGATATTTAGCTTAATTCAATTCAATTCAATTCAATTTTATTTATATAGCGCCAAATCACAACAACAGTCGCCTCAAGGCGCTTTACATTGTAAGGTAGACCCTACAACAAGCTTAATGCTTTGCACCGTTTATGCAAACAAGAATTAAACAAGTTTTTGAAGAAATTAAAGCAAATAATATTAGTTTAACTGAATCAAATAAAGTGTGTGTCCAAGAAGGTATCCATCCGTCACTAAAATTCAGTTAAAGTAAGGAGTAATAAAGTAAGAAGGAAGGAGACTGTGCTGGAATATTTGCTCAAAGATATTTTCACCCAGGAGACTGGAGTTTGTATTTGTTAACAAAAGTCAGTGCTTGCTTATTATTTTCATCTTTTTCCTTTTTGTTCTGGGTTGTTACGTTTAGGAAAAATGAAAAAAAAAAAAAACCCTTTCACATGTTGACCATGTGTTAGAAAGCCTGGCAGAAAGTACTGGAGGCAAACCTCTCCCATAACAAGTGTGTAGTGGTGCTTTTTGTGAGGCTCTTTTTAGCACAGTTTTTAAAAGAAATTGCAAACAGCAGCATGCTCAGTCGCAAACTAACCAGTTAGTTTATCATCTTAATGTTCACAAGTTAGTATGAAAGACAATAAATTTAGTTGCAAATGTAAAACAAACAAAACTATACCAAATTTTTCGTGTCTTGCAAGTTAGCTATAGTACATCAGGGTTTTCTAGAGTGTATCTCCTACAAACCTTTTAATGTGATAATGTTATGTTAACATCTTTTTCTGCTGTCCTCAATTAGCATTTTCCCTTTGTCATTACCAAATGCTTTTCAACTTGAGACTGCAAAGTCTCTTAGCTGCATTAATTTAGAGGTTATTATCTAATCTACCTGGGACACACTGAATAACAATCTGTTTGTGTACTAATTAATTCTGACTTGAGGTGATTACCTGTCAGAGCTAATTAAAGTTAATATATGAGATACGGCCATTAACAAGGTCTTCATTCTTGAAGCATTCCTTCCTGAGATGAGTTCTTATTCACAACCTGCTCTATATGAATTATTCCAAGCAGCTGTTTGGGCACCTGGAATGCCAATATGTAACATGAAAGGGATACATTTACTCCATTACTGGTAGAAAGGAAGGTTACATCCCTGAGGTTCCCATGAACTTGTCACGTTTATTCTCAGCAGGGATTCAGCTGGCTTCAGTTTTTTATGGTACTGCCTCGATGGATTTGTGCCTCTAAAGCACTTTTCTGTGAGCATGGTGAATACTGAGCATTTTTCTTTCCCACAGGTTTCACAGGCAGACCAATTTGCATGGTACGAGATGATTGGTGTGTCACATCATCGTTATTTCCTCATCCACTTCTCAAGAGCCACATAAACAGGAAAGCAGCAGAGCCAGCTTTGCAGCTCGCTCAAAATCCTTATGGGGTCTGCGGAGACAAAAGTAAATCAGGTATGTGTACTGACATACATGACACCTAAAAGTTTTCATTTCTTTTCTAATGGTCCCCAAAGAAGCCAGTTTTGAGTAATGGCTTTAATTGTTTTGTAAATGTTTCTTTTTTCACAGTACTATTGTCAGAAGCCTGGAGAGATGAACTCAAAGAACTTGCTGCAAAAATCAGCCTAACTTCCCAAGCACCAAAGGACAAAAGAGAGGTATTACTATGTGTGTGTACTAATAACTGAATACTTGATATGCAGTTTGATTATCGCTATCAGTGCCTGATGATACAGGGACTTAAGAGATTGGATGCGATAAAAAAAAAACGCAACAAAAAACCCCAACAAGAAATAGTAATGATTTTTTTTGGGTGGCATATTTAATACCTTCACGTTTTTAATTTTTATTAAAAAATATTTTCTAATTTAAGCGGTAAAGATTCATCTGTTTGAGTAATTATTATAGGTAGAACAACATAGTCAGCCATCTGGGTTTCAAAATAGTTTTGTTAGGTATGACTATATGATAAATGAGGTATTTTTTACTGTTAAGTCATGTTTATTGGCAAAGACTGCTAACTAAGGTAAGAGATAGGAAATATTCAATTTCATGTCTTCTGTGTGCACGCTAGCTTGCTGATGTTGGAGATTAGGTCAGTCTCACAGGCTCACTATCTCTTTAATTTTGTGGAGTTCTTCAGTTTCTTTCTATCTCAAGAAGATTTCATACTGCAAAAATGTATCCGTGTGCTGCAGGAACAACCAGAGGAAAAGTTTATCCGACGAAAGACTCAATATTCAGCTCAAACTGGCAGACTTATTCCTCCATCCTCCAAGTCTTACCAGTGCAAATCTCAATACCAGCGCATGAGCCATCCTCAGCCCTTCCATGATCAAGAACTTATGGTGAAATACTTGTTAACTGCACTCTTCTGTATAATTTGAGGTGTTTTAGGTTAAAACAAAAATAGGGTTGAAAAGGCAAGATCCAACATCACAGAGGGTACAGCTTTTTGTCAAAGTTACAGTTAATTTGCTATCTGAAAAATATCCTCAGGCAAAACACTGTCACCATGCTTCTTGAAAAGTTCGCTAATAAGCTCAATAAAAATTCATGTGATCTGTGAGCTACTGTCGTGACGGTCTGTTGCTTTCTTGTCAGGTTTTGGAGATACTTTGTCAGATCCTGCAGACAGACTCCCTCTCCACAGTGCAGCAGTGGCTTCTTCTTTCAGGCCAAAGAGGTAAAAATCCTCATTCCACATACACAGCAGAGATATGTGCACTACTATTTCCAGTAATAAATATGCGTTCTCTAGACCATTTCCTAATGCACTTTCAACAGTCTGGCACTCCATCCCCCTCTTACTCACACAACCTTTTGGCAGTTTATTTGTCACTTTGGATTTTTTCTATATGTACATGTACGTGCACTGGCTACTTTTTAAGACTTTCTCTCTGTGAGCATTTACTTGATGAGTGTCAAAAAGCTTGTTTTTTAACAGGAAAAAATATTTTCTTGGCACTCTTTGAGCCCCTTAAAACCAACTGAGCATTGCATAAACACCACAGGCAAAAGGCAAAAATATTTGATACAATGTAAAGTAGTCAGTGTACAGCTTGTACAACAGTGAAATTTGCTGTCCCCTCTAAATAACTCAACACACAGCCATTATTGCCTAAACCGCTGGCAACAATAGTGAGTAAACCCCTAAGTGAAAATGGCCAAATTGTGCCCAATTAGCCATTTTCCCTTCCTGGTGTCATGTGTCAGGTGTGTTGAATTTGGTGTTATTGCTCTCACACTCTCTCGTACTGGACACTGGATGTCTAACATGGCACATCATGGCAAAGAATTCTCTGAGAATCTGAAAAAAGGAATTGTTTCTCTACATAAAGATGGCCTAGGCTGTAAGAATATTGCCAACAGCCTGAAACTGAGCTGCAGCACGGTGGCCAAGACCATACATCAGTTTAACAGGACAGGTTCCACTCAGAGCAAACCTCGCCATGGTCGACCAAAGAAGTTGAGTGCATGTGCTCAGCGTCATATCCAGAGGTCAGCCATACCCATTTGAAAATAGATGTATGAGTGCTGCCAACATTGCTGCAGAGGTTGGAGGTGTGGAGGGTCGGCCTGTCAGTGCTCAGACCACACACCGCACACTGCAACAAATGGGTGTTGTCCCAGAAGGAAGCCTCTTCTAAAGATAATGCACAAGAAAGCCCACAAACAGTTTGCTGAAGACAAGCAGACTAAGGACATGGATTACTTGTGGTCTGATGAGACCAAGATAAACTTATTTGGTTCAGATGGTGTCAAGGGTGTGTGGTGGCAACCAGGTGAGGAGTACAAAGATAAGTGTGTCTTACCTACAGTCAAGCATGGCGGAGGGATTGTCATGGTTTGGGGCTGCATGAGTGCTGCTGGCACTGGGGAACTACAGTTAATTGAGGGAACCATGAATGCCCACATGTGCTGTGACATACTGAAGCAGAGCATGATCCTTTCTCCCTTCAGAAACTGGGCCACAGGGCAGCATTCCAACATGATAACAACCCCAAACACACCTCCAAAAAGACCAGTGCCTTGCTAAAAAAACTGAGGGTAAAGCTGCTTGACTGGCCAAGCATCCAGACTTAAACACTATTGAACGTCTGTGGGGCATCCTCAAATGGAATGTGGAGGAGCACAAGATCTCTTACATCCACCAGCTCCATGATGTCATCATGGAGGAGTGGAAGAGGATTCCAGTGGCAACCTGTGAAGCTCCAGTGAACTTCACGCCCAACAGAGTTAAGGCAGTGTTGGAAAACAATGGTGGCCACACAAAATATTGACACTATGGGCACAGTTTGGACATTTCACTTAGGGGTTTACTCACTTTTGTTGCCAGCGGTTAAGACGTTAATGGCTGTATGTTGAGTTATTTTGACAACTTTACATTGTATCAGTGTGTCACATCTTCAATGTTGTCCCATGAAAAGATATAATAAAATATTTACAAAAATGTGAGGGGTGTACTCACTTTTGTGAGATACTGTAGGATGTTGTTACAATCAGTTTTAAACTCTTGTATATGAGAACTAAATCTGTACACTGGTCCTGTTTTCCATGTTATATAACTCTCCTTTTTTTCCTTTATCATTTACAGGCCTTTCCTGTTTTAGAAAGCTATTATACCTGCTAATAAAGCCTATTTACATTAAGTTATTTCTTAGTTTCATGATTTAATTGCTTCCAGTCAGCTTCAAAAGCCTTTCAAATTACTGCTGTTGAAAAAGATTCTAACACACAACCCCCTGGTGCTTACAGGTACATAAATTGTTTTTCTTCAATTCAATTTAGTATTTTTTGATAGTGTTACATCAGAACAATAATTGCACCAAGGCGTTTTATATTATAAGGTAAGGACCATACAGTAATACAGAAAAAAACCCAACAATTAGACATCTTCCTGTGAGCAAGCACCTGGCCACAGTGGGAAGGAAAAAAAACTCCCTTTAAACAAGAAGAAACCAGGTACAGGGAGGGGCTGGAGACAGCACAAAGTGGTTATACATCAGGTTATAGAATAACCTTAATTCACTTTTAAAGGTAAATACTAAAATTATGCCTTTACTCCTGTTGTACTGTTGCTTACCTGCAGAAAAAGATCTGGTGATGGGGATGATCAGACAAGCTCTGGACGGTGTCGACCTCTCTGTCCGTAACCAGCGGAACTTCCAGCAGCTCCAGGCTTTTCATCCAGGAGCGTCTCCATCTGTGTATGTTGCATCATTTGAGCAGCCATGGGGAAAAACACACAGGAGGAGGTTAGAGTGAAGTGTCAGATTTTGCTCTTTTTTTGGCACAGAAATGTTTCATGCTAAATGTGTTTTAATCTGGTTTATTCACGTCCACAGTTCACGCCAAGTGAATCAAACTGCCAGTGATGAAAAACCAGGTAATTTGATTATGCATGACTTTTTCTGTTAAGTATATGTTTTTAAAATTGATTTTAACACGTACAGTTTTGCACAGTTGAGTTTTCCTGTCTTTTGGAGTATATTTAATATACAGTTTGGCCTTTAGATTTTACAAAGCCACCCTAAGCCACGCTGTTTACGTGTGTCCATTACTTGAATGACAACACTCCTCTGAGATTCTTTTGCTGGCATCAGTTTTTTGGACTGACCTCCCCAGAGTGATTAAAACCCTCAGCCAGCCTCTTCTTATAAATGCTCCTTTTCCTCCAGTGATTTTGTTTTGATTGACTTGACTTAAGCTTCTTTAAATGATTCCTATTTGTGAAAGTTGAAAAATAATGTCCTATTTAAAGCAGATACTTCTGAGAATAGAAACGATAATGTACTTCATAGATAAAATGTTACAATGGAAAGGCATTTGCAGAAATAAGTAATACATTTTAGAAGGGATCCAATTATTCATGTCAATGTTGAGCAGCTCAAATAAGAGCAAATCTGCTATGAGTCAGAACCAATAAATTCAGAAAACAGCTGTGTAACGTAATGAGTTTGGTTTTTTTTGTTTTTTTCCTGATAGAATTTTTGGATCCGTAGTGGAAAATGAATCTCTTAGCATGAGTCTGACCAGAGTGTTCTTTGCAGAGCGGATTGGTGATGCAGAAGTCCTGGCAGTCCATTCAGGGGCAGCAAGTCTTCAGGTTCCTTCACTTCAGGGGGACAGTGCAAAGAGCTGAATCATTTTCCAAGAAACTAGCTATATTGTATTATCTCTGTGTTATGAGAAATGTAGCCCAATAGCCAGTTTGCCAAAACCCTGATATGTCATTTGCAAATCAACAGGGTTATATACTGTAGATTATATACTGTAGATATGATTGTGTGGTGTAATAACTGTGAATACTGTTACATAATTGCTTATTAGCTTTAAAGGCATCATGGTTTGAAACTGATTGAAGCAACATTTAAGGAACTATTTTTTTTTTTCGCATAGTAACTAATTTGTTTCCAGAATCTGAAGATTCGATCAATTTTTCTTATTTTACTTTTTAAATAAAGCAAGAGAAAATTGAAATGTTGTATACAAAGAATGAAAACTATGTTTACTTTTGGCAGGGTGGCAAACCTTCCATAAGATAAATGGAATATATATATAGCAGAAATGAGCTTCTTCCTTTTGAAAAAGGTCAAAGAGCATACTTAGCTATCATGATTTTATATATAAAATATATAAACATATAGGGCTGGCCAGACAAAATAATGTGAGTTTTAACTTATACTAAAAGCTTCAGTCTTATGTTAGTATCTTACTGTATATATTTCTGCTGCAGCATTGAAGAGAATCAAGTGCAGAAAAATGAAGCCTGTTAGAGAAACAAACAATGAAAATCAAGCCAGAGTCAGGTTCTGCTTCACAGAAGAAGTAATAAGAAAACAACTGCTCATAAATAAAACAGCTCATTCATGAAAAATAAAAGTCCGTATTTGGTAAGTATGCCTGTAATTTTATATACAACGAACTTATTTGATGCTGTATTAATATGCAAAGATCTTTTACAACTAATCCTGTGACTTACACTATTACTAATATTTAATGAAGGCTGTAATTTTAGCCCTTAATATACATTATGCTCCAAAACTATCAGCTGTTTTTTTCTTTCTTTTTTGCGGCAAAAAAGGCGATCCAGTTATAAACTTGTCAATGAAAAATATGACATATGATATAGATAAGATATTGAATATTCTTAACAGTTTGTGCATAATAAGATTTTCTGTCCTGAACCAACCTTTGTTGTAATGTACTACTTACTGAAGTGTTTTCACTTCAGACTTTTCTGATTTCCTTCTATATCTCTTCTTTTTAAACCAACTTGCGTGCCATGCTTTTGTTTTTCAACCAAGGACTCTGAAGAAAGACAGTTTTAAAAGCTCTAAGAGAAGTCAGAGTTTTCCAGCTAGCTTTGCCAATGCTTTGCTTACTTTCTCACCAAATGAAAAGTTACAGATCACAAACGTTTTTTGATCTTCACCATTGCACCTCAGTGCCGCTGCTTTCTCTCCTCTTTGTGTCTACCAAACACTGCATGCTCAAGAATATCGCCCCCTAAGGGCATACTTGACGCTGTGAATGCCTGCGTTTTGTCATGTTTACAGGTTTTCATGTGTATTGAAGCCCGTTATAAAATCTTGCATAATGTTTTCTGAAACCATTAGCAACCAACAAAGTACTCCCCGTTGCCTTAATTTTGTTTTTCATCTGTTATAAACCTAACTGTAACAGCACAGTAAAAAACATAGAAAAGAAGTAAAGTTAAGAAAAGAAGAAAATAGAGCTGCAAAGCCTTTTTTAGTTTATGCAGCTTACAGATTAAGTGTTTTATCAATTTAGGCTTCATATTGTTTCCAGTAGTTTGTTGCAGTTACAGATGGCTTCTAAGATCAATTTGTGTATTTAAGTCACACGGACATGTGATTTAACTTCTTAATGATGTTACTAACAACTTATCTGAGTTGCACTCACTGTTTCATTATTACGCTTTGCAAGTTTTGAATTCAAACCACTTTTTTATGATTTGAGCTTTGTAGCATGTGTAGTGTGTGGTGTTTAAACAATGGTCAACAGCCTGAACCACTGGTAAAAGCCAGAATGGATCCAGGCTTTCATGTTGACCTTACCATTGAAATGCCACAGCAGAAATCAAGAGTCATCATCAGACCAGACAACATTTTTCCATTCTCCTATTGTCCAGTTTTGGTGAGCGCATGTGAAGTGTAGCACATGTGCTTCAAGGTTGTACATTTTGAGTGTTCAGAAATGCCCCAACTAATAATAACAACCCAAGAACTTTACCTTATTCCGATATAACATAAGAAAACATAAATACAAAATCAACTTAAAATGCTGGTTCACAGACCCAGCCCCCCATCACTACCACTCCTAACCTGGAGCAGTGACATAAATCTACATAAATTGGATGTTTAAATTATGTAGCATGATGAGAATTCTTACCA
>VOQK01029374.1:5442-20789 GCA_015052645.1 Benitochromis conjunctus | reverse complement strand
TTTCTTTTTTTTTTTCCCCTTTTTTTTTTTTTTTTTGTCCACTTGATCTTTTTTTTTTGTCCACTTGATCTTTAGGGAACTGCAGACAGGCGTAAGAGTTCATTTTGGAGAGCGGATTTTTCCATCCATCTCTGTCATGAACACCATTGTTGTTCAGTATTCTTCTAGGAGTGAATTCACAAACATCAACAGCACCATTAGCTAAGTTGAGAGAGGATTAAGTTAATAAAAGCTGCCCTACTTTTGTGACCTCCGCTTGCATACCTTGATGTTCAAATGATCTTTGTTGATTGGACCACTTGTGGTTTATCAGCGTGACATTTGTCCTTACAAGGCAGCTATAATCCTTGTGTTTCAGGGACACATTTTAGTGCTCTGGCCAAAATAAGCTTAGGTTTTTTTTTAACATTCTCTCTAGTCCATTAAGACTTAAACCACCTCTCAAGCATCACATAGCTATAAGCCTTGCCAATTATCCCCAAGGGCTTGTGTCACTTTAACTGCATGAGCCAATTTAATCCCAATAAGAAGAGATCATTTGGAAGACTTCAACATGATTTATTAAGAGACTGAATTTGATTGATGAACCAACGAACATAACAGATCTGGGGAGAGTAATAGTAATAATTACTTTCATTACAAAAAAGTATTTTATGCCATTCTAGTTTTTTATTCACTTTTAGAAGTCAAAATTAGACAATTTTCTAGGTCTGGTTCTAAAAGACTGACAAACTTTCAAGTACAACATTAGAAATTAAAGTTAAAATGAGAGCTCTTTAAGTAATTCACAAACACATGCTAACTAACTACTGGCAACAGCCACATTTTCTCAGGAGACACGATGGATAGCTGAATGAATGGACTACAGGGGAGACTGAGAAGACCCTGAAATGATAAATCATGTTTGTGTGAAGGTATCGCAACATGGTAGCAAGCTATTAGCCATACAGGAAGAATAAACAAAGCAGCGGGGTAGACTGAAGAAGCTTATTATTTGCTTATTCTTCATTGTTTTTAATGCATACATGCATGCACTGAATAGAAATGAACAAAATTGAAAACCTACTGTTTTATGTTCTTGTGCATGAGCCGCAATCCAGATGTGATTGTGCAAAAAACACATTTATATAAATACAAACAAGTAGAAACTCTTTCAAGAGATTAACTTATGTTTTGTCTATAACACAGAAAAAATCAAAATATACATAGATATGATAGCAAGTCAGTTGTTATGTATTCATAATGCACACTGATGGGAATTAGCCTTTATTTTTAAGGGAATGTGTTCAGAAATGAATGAACTAGCAAATTAACAAAACATTTTCGATCAAAATAAAAAAAAAAAATCAAGTGCTGCCTGCATGACATGACATGACATGACATGACATGACATGATCTCACTCTTCAGTCTCTGTGACATCTAATTAGAATTCCTCCTACTTTACAGTGCAGAATTTCCACAGGGAGAGCAGAGGCCTTCAGCTGCATTATTTTATGTAAAATCTTATAATCTTATCTTTAATCTTTTAATAAAATCTTATAGTTAAGAAGATTTTTAAGTTACATGAAAACCAGTAAATCTGTATTTTTATATTACAGTGTTTTACAGTTCAGTTTATGCATTTATATGCTAAAATCTATGAATCAGGCTTAAGCCATGAATATATATATACATATACATCTTTTCACATTATCCACTGTTTATCAGTGCAACAGTTGTCCTTACAACACAGATCTAATCTTTGTCTTTCAGGGTCACATGTCACGGCTCCAACCAAATGAACTAAAATTTCTTCAGATGCTCTCTGCTCCCTTGAGGCCTACGTCCTCTCAAGTATCCTGCAAAAGAACGTCTTGCCAATTATTACAAAGGGCTTGCACTGAGAATCACTTTTTGGTACTTGTTGTCTTGATTTCTACTAAATTACTAAAGCATTTTTAAAATTTCCCATAGAAATGTCATAGAAAAAAGATTGATACCTGGGGCCTATCATTTACCATTTCATCATCTTTGTGCGATTAAATATTATTGTGGATTTTGTTTTAATGTGATGTGGAAATAACACAAAATCAGTTTGTGCAGTTTGCAGAAAAACAGGACCATTTATTTTTAATTTGAGTTTAAACTGTCAGCACACTATTTATTTTCCATGATAGTAGTCGCTTTCTCAATAAATAAAATATGCATGATACTGCTATTAGCCATTGTATAACAACTCAGATTCACTAAAAGGGCCTCTGCTGGATACAGATGAACCACTCAAACTGACTGAATGTCACTTTGAGTTGCAGAGCTCTCAGCTGAATAAATCTCTTCACTTTGTTTGCCTTCTATAAACAGGGCTCTCTGCTAGGATGATTTTCTAGTTACTACAGTTGCACCATTTTATATACCTGTGTAAAACAATTGAATCACCACCATAGACAACAAAACTGCCATCTTCTTCCTGCTGAGGTTGTACAATTGAGCCTTGATTTTGGGAGATAATTTTGATATTAATAACAGACAGCACTGGATCATGAACACTTAGCTTGGGCTGAAATCGTACAGTAGAGGGTGGGATTATTTAATAGGCACTGGTCAGCAGCACTCCACACACAAACACTGATCATTATCTCTCCACTGCTCAGAATACAAAGAATTAATGAAGATTACATACACCGATCGGCATGACATCATGACCACTGACAAGTAAATCTTGTTATCTCTTCGTGATTGCACCTGTTAGTGGGTGTGATATATTAGGGAGCAAGTGAATATGTTGTCTTCAAAGTTGATGTGTTAAAAGCAGGAAAAATGGGAAAGAGTAGGGATTTGGGCGAGTCTGACAAGGCCAAACTGTGATGGCTAGATGACTGAGTGAGCATTCAATTCAATTTCAATTCAATTTTATTTATATAGCACCAAATCACAACAACAGTCGTCTCAAGGCGCTTTACATTGTAAGGTAGACCCTACAATAATACATACAGAGAAAAACCCAACAATCATATGACCCCCTATGAGCAAGCACTTTGGCGACAGTGGGAAGGAAAAACTCCCTTTTAACTCCTTTTTTTATTTGTTTTAATAAAATAACAGCTCACTAAAGCTACCTTTATTCACTTCAGGTAAAAGGGTGCTTGATGATTCATCAAAGATGGACATGATTCTAAGTGTTTACTTCATTCTGAGCATTTTGAGGGATTTTTTTTTAAATAATCTTTTTATTATCCAATTATTTGAAAGGTTATTAAAAATGCGTCATACATATATGCAATTTTAAGATGATTGGAAAAAGAAGTTAAATAAACCATGAGATAATGCCGTCCTATTTAAAATGTCTCATTTAAGCTTATTTTAAGCTTATTTAAGCTTATGCATTCAACCAATGTTCTCTAAACGTAGATGTGACAGTTTGATTATGGGCTGCTTTTGTCATGGGAAATCTAAATAGGACTGCTTTCTGATTTCCAAATTCTAGCCTCAACATATTTAAGATTTAGTGTTGGATGCACTAAATACCTGGGTTGTCCTGTGTGTGGGTTTTTTTCCAGAGAATCTCCTCTCTGTATTGCACCCAAACCCTTGTCTTAGTTAATAGAAGTCTGAAATGTGGCCTTCAGGATAGAATTCAGAACAGGTCCTATCTTCTTCTCTGGCTCTTATCTCACTGGAGTGTCCTTCGCAGACCATATAAAGATCAGAGGCACAGTCTCTTACTTTGCTGTCACTGACAAAGACAGACATCATGCTGCCTGCTGTTGTAAAGCTCTGCTGTGGAATTTCCTACCCACATATAAGGAATATAGCAGGTAAACCGTCAACAACCTGCAGAAGGACTTTCTCCTTTTTATTCCTATTCATGCAAACAATGTATTCTCGGTAAGTCT
Source organism: Benitochromis conjunctus (assembly GCA_015052645.1). NCBI lineage: Eukaryota > Metazoa > Chordata > Actinopteri > Cichliformes > Cichlidae > Benitochromis > Benitochromis conjunctus. The sequence goes on along the minus strand of VOQK01029374.1, from coordinate 16,916 downwards.
CCTAAGCTGTTTTACTTTTCATTCAATCATGCAGGACTTCAACGCACTGCCATGGCAGTGATAGGTCAGGAGATCACGCACCTGCAGCGGTGGGGACAAATCCAGGACCACATGAGACAGCAAACTGGTTTAAATTATAATGGTAAAATATAACTGTGTTATTTTCATTAAATCTTTAAAATTGTGCTTGCCAAAATATTACTAACAGGCGTCTTTTGCAGAGGCCAAACTAAAAGATATAAAACCTGTGCCAGCAAAAGAAGATCAGCTGTATGTACAACATGGTCAGGACGCAATAAGGAAGGCTCTCAGTATTTTGGAGGAGAAAGAAGGATGGAAGTTTGAGGTTGCTGAGGTAACATCTGATTGATAAAAATGCCATTCATCAAAGTTCATTGGTCACCACACTCTGCTTGAGCTAAGTGAACAGGGAATCACAAACCTGTGTTTGTCCTCTTTAGAGTAATGGTGATGCGATCTGTAGCAAAGTGATGCCAGGGGGTAGGAAAGTCTTTAGGCTGGAGGCAGTTTTGGACGCCAGCGTGGATGAGCTCTATAACCTCCTGTTTGTCAGAGTTGAAGAAATGCACCAGTGGAACCCAAGCATACAGCAAATCAAAGTGAGCAACTTGCCTTTCAACAACCTTGAAACTTGATCAACTGTGAAACTTTAAGCTATAAAAATACCAGAGTTTAAACATATACAAATACTATTTAAGCAGTGGTCAAAGTTTTCCAACCTGACCTCTCTGCAAATTAGTCTTTATAGCCAACCTACAGATGTCACGCTACATATTCACGTCAACAAATGCATTTTCCGACTGCTAAAAATCTATACACACAAGTTTTGCGAACTACAAGCAAATGCTGTGGGTTTCGTGTGTTGTAGGTTCTAAAACGTATTGGTCCACAAACAGTTGTCATGCATGAAGTTTCAACTGGGACAGCAGGAAATGTGATTGGACAGAGGGATTTCCTGAGCGTCAGACACAGCTGCAAACAAAAGTCCAGCGTTTATCTTGGAGGAGCAGCAGTTCAGCTGGAGTCATTCCCCCCTCAGGCAGGCTTTGTAAGGTATGGGCTCATCTGCAGACAGGGCACTAATCATTCATTGCCATATCTAAAATTATACTCAGAAGGTTAATTGAACGTTTTCTTATATAAAGAGTCTGAGTTAATCTTAGTCATCCATGAAGGGAGATAAAATAACACAAATGGGGAAAAAATTGTCTTGATGTGCTCTGACATTTTCATTTGTCCTTACAACCTCAGCTAATTTCAGTGGAGAAAAAAATATGTGGAGAGCAAAAGTTAATTTTCATAGTTAATTATATATTAAATGCTGTTGGGATGAGTACGTCTTGGAGTTTTAGGGAAACTATGTGGCACCGTGATGCCAAACTAAATATTAATACAAGCATGATTACTTGTCTACAGTGATCAGTGATAGAGTGATGTTTAGTAGGTATAACATGCTATCGTAACATGTTCCACAAAAAGAATAGCTTGGGTTAACTGGGAAAGTCATTAGAGCTGACATCATATATTATGTATTGAGTACTGAACAGATTTTAATGTCGGTCTAATTATGGCGCTAATTATAAAACGTAGGAGTCACCAGTAGGCGAACTGCATTTGGAGGAGCTCATGGCTAATTGTAGCCATTTTTATTCCTGTTGCTGAGATATTTTATTACACAATCTTAAATGATCAACAGATGGGTCAAAGGTGGTGGGAACAGCAAATCAGTAAATCTTAGTTTAAAACATTAAAATACATTTCTGTTTGTGTGACTGATCCTTTATCAGCCAACTCCTCCAAACCAAACTATGCACAAAGATACATCTTAGGCGCCTGAAGGTTGTTATATTTATCATATTTTATCATACTGTTGCCAAGCAAACCAACTAGCAACAGGCTAAAAATGCCTATTTTAGCATTTATGCACCTTTAACAGCTTATAAAAGAAATTTGAATTCCTTAGCCGACAGCATGAAAAGTCCAAAGAACCACATGCACTGTACTATTACTGATAATTACAATAATTAAAATGCATGAGAACATATTCTATATGAGATATTATTTGAATTGACTTTTTTTGCATGTGTACAGAGCTGAGGATGGACCAACCTGCATCGTTATACAGGCCCTGGATGAGGATTCAACGAAAAGTCGCTTCACATGGCTTCTTAATATGGACATGAAGGTAAATGAATTGATTGGTAAATTAAATCAGCACATGCACAATAACGCAGGGTTCTATTATACATTGCACTTATACAAACTGGCCATTTCCAATTATTTACATTAAACAGCTCACGAACAAAAACAATGTACAAATTTCCTCTGTTTCTGTAAAAGAAAACTAAACGAGAAGATTTTTCTTATTGCATTTCTCGGGTCCTCCTTTTTAAATGCTGTCAGCAAATGTAATGCACTGTGTTCAATACACGGTATTCAGACTGCCTCAAAGTCAAAGTCTCAGTGTTTGCTTTATCCACTGCATCTCATGGTGTTTTAGAGCGAGCGTGCTCTTCCCTCATAGAGATGGTTAAACTAAGAACAGCAAGAAAAGGCCATGAGATGTGGCTCAAAGCTTGGAAAAATCAGTGGACTCTGTGGTAATATTATTCAAAAGTGAACAATATCTACATATGAATAAAACATAATTATTGTATAGCAGCAGACCACCTAGCTGAACCTCATTCTCTCGTTTTGTTGCTGACTGACAGTCAACAAATACCATTCAGTCGTCTAATAAATATGACTTTGTTCTCAGGGCTGGCTGCCAAAGTCTGTTGTCAATCAGGCTTTGCCTCGGGCACAGCTGGATTTTACCAGACACCTCCGCAGACGTCTCAGCCTTAGCTGACTCAGTCACTCAGTCTGTGTGACACCCACACCACAGTACCACCTTGTCATTGCTCACAGAAGAAGATGGGTGGCACAGTGAATGCCTGGTTACTTGGCAAAATGCTACAGTTTTAAGGAGGGAGGAAATACTACGTGGAAGAGATGCTCAGCTCCTAATTATTACACAGCAGAGCTGGCAGAGATCAGCGCCAGCCTGGCAGGAGAAGACTGGCTTCTAATAGGAATTATTGTCACATTGTGCCACTCAAACCTCATTAAGATTTGATTAAGAGGCATCACTTGTCTCTTGATACACCCTGTATATGACTGGACGTAGTTAATAAAGTGTTTGAATGTGTTTCAGCGCTTGTGATGTATTTCTATGAATTAGATCAGACAGAATGAACGTGTGAACTGGATGTTTTTGATTGAAACACACTTAGTCATGAATGCACACCACTCAGCGGAGTAAAAAAGATCAAAGTAAAATATAACTGCAGTAAACGGATATGAGCAGAGAAAAGAGAAAAAATGCTAAATCTTTCAAATGTGTTTTACTTTGTCCACCATACCACTTAAAAATTCAATAAATATTAACATTAAAGCTTTCATTTAGGTACGTATATACAAGAATTATACAATAAAAATAATGACGTTATGAACCGCAATGCAGGACCGGTGTAACAGTACGACCAACCACAGTGTGTAGACAGCATGGCCTGTATTTTGCAATTGCAACACAACTTTTCATAACTTGAAATTTACACTATATACATTATTATCTGAAAAACATCAGTTAAAAAAAAAAAAAAATATCATAATGCGTTATATTCTGAAAAGCATTTTAAAGCATTAATTGACTGACTTCCACAAAAACAGACAGAGGGCATGATACAGTGGGGTTGGCTTGCAAACAGTCATGATTTTTTCTTATCAGTGAGGATAATCAGCGGTATGTCGGACACCAAAAAACAGAGCACCAGGGATAGAGAAGCCACTGAGCTCCCTGCCAGGAGGGATGGCATGAGGTTTGGAGGGTACCTCCAGGATAACTGTAGAATTCACGAGTGCTTGATTGTGATTGGTTAATAAGGTAATACCATTGTCTTACATGTATATTTATTAAGCATATTAAATTTGTTTAAAAAAACCAAACAAGGTTGGAGGCAAAAACAGATAGAAATGTAAGTACATCTGATAATCTGACAGTTGTTTAAGTAATAATTTGGTGTAATGACTCTCTGAATTTAGCTTCTATCTTTAAATACTTGTTTTTAATCATTTTAGTTTATTTGCTTTTAGATCAAGTCAAGTATTTTAATTCCAATTCACTCTTTTCCTGAATTATCTGAATGCAGTTTTTACCAGACTGGTTGAGCAGAGATTAGCAGCTCATAACACGACCACATGGCTAATTAGCACATCTTATATATGCCCATTTATCAAGCTATTGCTCTGCTGTTATTACTGAAGCTAAACCGACACTCATACGATCTGTACCAACAGAAAATGATTTTCTTAAAGTGAAAAAAAAGGTTCAGTAGATGCTTAGTTGTATTTCCCTGCAACGTTTGACTAGGCCATTAGCTAGTAACTTAGTCACAACAATAAATGATGCAATATCTGTGCCATGGCTGTTAATTCATCCTCTTGATGTGTTTCTGCGCAGATATTAGAAGCGAGAAACATGGCACTGAAAGAATCTTTAATAGAAATCAATGGCTATATTCCCTAAACACGGGCCGCCCCAGGCCTGCACCCAAAGACTCAATCAACAGACAAACTGGGAAAAATATGAGCCAATCCTGTTGTTGTACTAATACATGGGCGTAGTAGTGGCTCAGGAGAGTTTGAGCTACGTGGTGGCAAGAAAAAATAATTATTATTGCTGTAAATAAATAGGTACACTACAGCATATGGGCAAAAGTAGCAGTCTACCTACACATTACATTTATAGGAGCTGCTCGGTCATGGAAACCCATGTCATAAAGATCACAACGCATAGTTTTTGTGAGGGGTTTTGGACCTCTGCAGTTATTGACTCAGCAAAGTACTGGCAACTTTTATGCACTCTGGGCTTCGGCACTCAGTGATCCATTCTATAACTTGCACATGTGTGCAAAGATTGTGTGACCTGGAGGGTTGTGATTGGGAATAATGGCGTGCCTGATATGAACCTGAGTGGTACTCTGTTGGTCTTCTGTGCTAATGTTCCAAGATAGGCCTGTTCATAAGTGCACGTGGCACCAGGACACTCTTGATCACAGGCAGATGATTGATTTTGTAATTACACTGTTGGAACTGCGACAGCAGGTATTGTACTTTCAGGTGAAAAGTGGAGCTGAGGTGTCAACTGATCGTCACCTAGTGGTGAGTTGAATCATGTGGCAAGGGAGGAAGCTTGACAGGCATGGCATGCCAAGATGTTTAGTGAGGGTGCGCTCAGAAAATCTGGTAGAGGCCCTAATGTATGACATCTTTATTTCCCACCCACAGGAAAACTTCAGCAACATTCAAAGGAGGCAGGGGACTTCAGTCCGAACAGACTGTTCCACATCTCCATTTCTAAGGTGGCTATACAGAGCTATGGCTGATAGATGGTTGGTGCCTGTTGTGGCAGTAATCCCGTAACCAAAAGTGGACACTGGAGATAAAGTGAGCTGTCAAGTTGAAGAAGGAGCCCTATCAGGTTGGGTTATCATGTGAGACTCCAAATGAGCTCGAGTAGGGGGCCAGGGAGATTTGTTATTAAATTGTTTCTTCTGCAACCCGAACTTAGAAGAGTGGAAGAATATGGATGGATACTGTATATCCATCCATATTAGCATGGTATTTGATAGAATACGCCAGGCTAATACATAAGACTTTTTTGCCAGGGCATTTTGAGTTTAGAGCGACAACTATTATGTACAATATAACAGCTAACCTGCCAGAACTGTAGCTACTTCTTGCATTTCATATGTGGATCATATTTAAAGTAAAGCTGTCATAAAATGGCAACTGACAGAGACAATGACATGAAACAGGGCTTTTTTTTTGTCTTTAAAAATGTAGATCTATATTAACAATAAAGTATAAAGTTTATATTTATTCTGGTGGCACACTCCAGACCCCATAGCTGGCACGTGCACCTCCAAAACCATAGTCTATGACCTCCTTATGTTCACGAGTTTAATAGTAGTTCTAATGCACTTAAAAAAAAAAAAACAGGCTTGCACAAGTGTACACAGATAAAAACATGAATGTAGCAATGCAGTCATCACATTTTGAAGTCATTTTAGTTTACAGCACCTTTGTTTTTTCTCCTGTTTCATATTTGAAGCACACATGGCCGAGCGACGCCGCGCGCGCAGATCGCTCTGAAGTTTTGATGAGGTAACCGTCACTGGGCTGATCTAAGTTCACTATCATGGACAGAAAAATAATAATAATAATACAAAAATGAAAAACTTTGAGTAAATCACATACTGCAAAGGGTGTGCTGATGTTTGAGACCATTTCACCGAACAGCACATTCACAACATTGCTCACTGTTCATTTCTGAGCTGACAAGTTTCTGTGACTGGAGTCCCTCTCTGATCCTAAAGTGTCCCTTCTTGATCTTGCAGCAGCTGGGCCTAAAGTGCTGTTTGGGCTGTGCTCTTTAGATGCACCTCCACTTGAGTCTGCTGTAGGCCGTGGTGGCCCCGGAGGTAGAACAGGCCCAGCATCTGAATCTCTCTTTCCAGCAGTGAGAAAGGATTCGCTGGTAGGATGCTGGGGCAGAGCAGCATTTGTCTGTGGTGAAGCTTGAAAAGTGGCAACTGTAGTTGGCAAAGGGGTAGTGAAAAGACGCCGTCGAGTCATGGCTTTAGTGGTTTTAGGCGGGGTCTGTGTTGTGGCGACATGAGATGCCTTGGAAGAGGCCGGATGAGAAAGAGCTGAGATGTCAGGTTCAGCTAAGGCTACTGGAGTGTTGTGAAAGTCAGGAACATGGGTGGTGAGGCTTTCTTTCTTGTCACAAGACTCACAGCAAAGCTTATAATATCCAGGGATGGAACAATACCGGGAAAGAACCTCCATTTGACAGAAAATCGATTTATCCCCCAGACATGGCTCATCTAGTAATAACAGGACAGAGGACATGAACATTTCTACTTCTATTCTGTTTACATTGAAGTGATCGATTTCTGAAAACAATTACATCGTAACTTACTTGAAGAGATTTTTTGGACAGGGTTTTCTGGAACTCTTTGATAGACAGCTTCGTCTTTTATTGTAGAGTTTTGTGCGTCGAGAGAGGACCCTGGATGTCGCGAACAGCAAAAGAAAAAAACTGGGGTTAAACAGAAGCCATAAAAGAAAAAGCTTCTGGGAATCTGTTTCTTTTACAAGAAAACAGAACTTTGTTGTTCACAGGACACGGAGCGCAAACTGGAATTCTTTGTGTTTCTTTGTGTGTTTGTAAAGCACACAATTTTCCACTTACTGCCAATGTTAGGAAAAAGAAAAGAACTGCAAGAACTGGAGGCACTCAGCTCTTTGAAGAGGAAGCAAAATGAGAAAAGCTGAGGAAGGGCACTGGTGCAGAAATATTTAAGGTTTTAAAGAAGTGCCTTTGTGTGCACAGGATATGTAGCACAAAGAGCATTAACAGAAAATGTATTCAGTCATGAAAACAGTTTTTGCCTATGTGGGTCTCAAGGATCTCATGCAGCAATTTTTTTCCCCATTAGTGATACAAAGTTGACTATTTTTGCAAATCTAACTGCTGTTTTTGGAGGATTTCTACTTATGTTCACGAGGCAATTCTTGTGTAATGATACGTATGTTTTACACTACACTTCTCTAAAATCCACACTTTTTGTTTTTCTAAAATCTACTGCCAGGATTATGATGACATGTGCGAGACTCATAATGCATTTAACTGCCACAAGTCGGTCTAGCAGAAACAGTGTCCTTCTAATGGTGTATATGAGACTAGCAGCAAGCTGGCCAAATCTCTCCCCTATTAGCACGTACATGCATGTGCATCTCACCTGAACATGGCCCTAATTTGCAAATGAGAATTGTTTCCGGTTTCTCGCCTTCGCATTCTCCAATGGTGTTGTCACTGGCCTTGCATACCACCTGCCTCTGCTGAATGCCTTCGCCACAGGTCACTGAGCACTGCCACACACCCAACACACACAAACGAATGTTTAAATTTCATCAGTTTCCATCCAGAACATTGAGGAGGATGACGAGGAGGAGGAGGAGAAGAAGAAGAAGTAGAAGAAGAATATCTTGTTTCACCTGAGACCACGCCCCTGTCCTCCACTGGGCGGGACATACAGTATGGTTGCAGGCTCTCCTCATCTCTGGACGTTCATCAGTGCACTGTTTGCTGTGGACCACCCTGTTGGTACCATTGTGAAGTGCCTGCATGCACTGCACCACCCTGGTTTGGTACCCGAGTTTTCCACAGGTCTTACTGCAAGGACTCCACTCTTCTACCACCCACCTATCAAGAGTGCATTGTGTTTGAAAAAACTATCCCCGTCATCCCAAAATTAAATAACTTTTCTACACTAGTTTTTAGTACTTTTTATATCCTCACTAAAATGGTAAAAGTCATGTCAGAGTGGACATACGACATGAAAGCAATTATAAAAGTGGAAATTCTGATAGATAGTTTAAAGTCACTCACGTGGGCTGGCTGCAGTCTTGGGTGTTGCAGCGTTTTCGGATGGGTTTGGGCTTTTTGCTGGTTTCACAAAAGTTACGATGCACCAAACGGCTGTCACTCTTCCTCCTGCACCCATATTTGGTGTACTGTGTGCCTAATGGATATAAAATTACATAATTAATGTACCAGCAAGACTACAGGCCATATGCCATGTGACCTGCATGACTTTGTAAAAAAACAATAATTTTATACACAGTCCCAAATTTTCAGAGATTCGAAAGAAACTGGACAAAATAATTCAACTTTAAATCCAAGGACTGTTTTTACGTATATCGCCAAAATTGTGGGTTTGTATATTCAGCTTTGGGGTCAACAACTGAAAATCATGCTCATTTGGGTTAAGATCAGGTGACTAATTTGGCCGTTGAAGAATATCCTATTTAGTTGCCTTGACAAACTCTTGTCGTGGTTTTGGAGTGTTCCTTTGGTCACTATCCAGTTATGGTATTATCTGTCTTGTAGAAAGTCTAATCTGACATTCTTGTTCTTAAATGTGTAGGTAGTAGTTTGCAGCTTGTTGTAAACCCTGTGCATTCATTTCTTGATTGTAGACTTTCACAATGATATGCATACCCTGTTAAGGTAGGAAATTTGTTTTTGGTTCTTCTCCTTCAGAGAAATAATTCTGCAATCATGCATTTTAGTTGTTTTCTGCAGTCTTTCAATGATTTTTGGTGATGCTGAGCTGGCTAGTGCATTCATTTTTGCAAAAACTAGAGTCTTGATCTAGACACTCCCAAAGTTTTTGCTCTCTGTCTGATGTAATGATGTAATGATGACCTCCTTTACTTGCATCAGTGTCTCTTTGGACCTCATGTTAAGAGTTTCAGCAGCTACTGAAGTTCAACAAGTTTAACACTCAGAATCAACTCCAGATCCAGACCACGGAAACAGACTTCATCTGACCATGACGCTACTTATCAGTCAGTTGTACAATTACTTTAAAACCTCTGAAAATAGGGGGCTGTGTATATAACAGGTGGTAATAATAAACAGTTATTATTGAATTTAAGCTGAAGATCTCCACTTCAATCACATCTTGACTGCTTAATTTAAAATTGCCTGTGTGGATGGACAGAGGCAAATAAATAGTGGGGTCCAAAAGTCTGAGACTACACTGAAAATTTGTCAAAGCTAAAAATAATCAGAAAATTTGAAGGAAAGTTGAAAGATTTTGCACTGTTTGTTGGTAACTGTATCATCTCGTCAGTGCATTTAGATAACACTGAGACATGTTTGATCAGTGCATCAGAAGTAAACCCTCTAGCAGCAGTTTGCTTTATAGAAATATAAAGTTTTAATCTTAAAAACCTTCTTGTTAAGAGGCATTTTGGTGGGAGGAAACATGAAATCAGAGCTAAGTAAAAGTTTCAGAAAGCAAAGTCGAAATCTAAGTAAGGTGGGGCTTTCTCAGAGACAACTCTAGGCTTGATGCAAAGTTTTCTAAGAGAGCCCTGCACAATAGTCTATGCCACTTTGAAGAAACTGGATCATTTTATCTAAAGCAAAGGGTCAGGCAGACCAAAAGAGATCACAGCATGAAAAAATCAATGCATCAAGATTTGTTCCCTAAGAAAGAAAAGTAGCTAAAAAAAAACCGAAGACTTCAATCAACACAGCAAAAAAGGACTGAAAGTGGTCTCAAAGGGCGAGGAGCGGACTCTGAGCTACTCGTCTTCAGGGACAATAAAGGCTTGGCCTTATTTTTTTGTTATTTTTTCATCTCTCCAAAAAAACAATAGATATTTCATTCATAATTGTGTGTTTTAAGTTTAAACATCAGAAGCAAATTAAATGCAAAAATATAAGAAATATAACTAAGGTGGAACTGGTTTATTATTGTTATATAATTATTTTATATAATAAGCTATTAAAGAACTGTTGTGAGTCTTTTTTTTCCTTTAACTTATTAATTTCTGTAGTTTATTTGAAAAGTTATTTTGAGCATTCACATGTTCACAACAATCTAATAGTGATGGGAGAAGAAAAAAAAGTTGACCAGATTTATCTTTACTTTTGTTTGAGCCTACGCAAAGAACTTGCAGCTTCAATACATTCACTGACCTCCCCCACAGGATTTGGAGCACTGAGACCAGCTTTTCAGTGCCCACTCATATGTGTCCAGTTCGGCAAGAAGAACATTATTGTTGGTAATAAGTGGTAGCAGGTCCTCATGTATGATGTACTTATACGTTAAGCTAACTTTTGCATCTTCTTCCTGAGGAATGATCTGCAGCAAAGTAAACAAACGTTACTAGAAAAAACAGAAATTGGAAAGGACAAACTCAGGCTCAGAAAATGTACTTGATACACTCACCAGAACTATGATCCCTTCATGCAGAGGGCCAGTTGTTTTCAATGTCTCCCTCTCACCCTCAATGGAATACTCCCACTGTAAACCATTTTCAATGAAGGTCTTTGATTTGGCGTCTTCACTTTTTTCATTCAGTATAATGTTTCCAGTTACTTGATTCTTCACAGCTGTCAGTAATGAAGAAACAGATATTTTATGGATAGGCAGAGGGAACTCCAAGGGAAGGGACGTCCAAATCTTTTAAGTTTTATACAAATACAAATTCAAAGTTGGGCTCAACCCTTTCCCACCAGAGAGAGTTTGCTCTAAGCAGAGAATGTGTCAATATGCCATTGTGGCTTTCTGACACCAGTTCCTCCAACTTGTGTGCTATTTTATCAGAGGAGAAAAGAGTGGCCCAAAAAGGAAGACGGTTGGCTTGGCTAAAAGCTGTTTCATCCTGGCTCATCAGTCACCCAAAGATTCATACTGGGATAAAAAAATGATTGTTCTTTTACTCTTTGACTCCATAACTGAAGACATTTCAGTGTCCTCACTTTTCACACACACCTTCACAATGTTTACAGTGTGAAGGTGTGCATGCAAGTGCAAGGTCTGCAT
>VOQK01029371.1:0-17931 GCA_015052645.1 Benitochromis conjunctus | reverse complement strand
TGTGTTTATTTAATAGATTGTGTTTTCTGTAAGTTCAGACATGCCACAGTGCCTGCTAGCAACTTTAATAGCCTGCTCTTAACAGATGATTAAGTTACACTGAAAGCCCAATTTTTACCTATTAAACTGACTATGTATGTAAATTATTCTCAAATTATCTTAATTTGACTTGAAAGCTGCCTGCCTTGACAGATCTGGGACCTGGCCAGTGGAAAACTGAAACTCTCTCTGACTGGACACATCAGCACGGTGCGTGGCGTGGCGGTCAGCAGCCGCAGTCCTTACCTGTTCTCCTGCGGGGAGGACAAGCAGGTCAAATGTTGGGATCTGGAGTACAACAAGGTATACTTTCCAACAAGGGAGTTATTGGTTTATGTCATTAAAAAAAGTTTATTTAGTGGCTCCATACTGTAATGATTTACACATTCAACTGTGAAAGTTCCTTTAGGAGGTGACACAAATCTCTTTTGGGTTGCATCTGGCATAAAACCTTTGCCCGATCAAACAGGCACAGCCCTGGTAAATAAAGGTGCAGCTGAAACTAGCTAACTAGCTTCTGTTGTGGTTTGTTTTCTGTTTTCTTTCTTTCTACTTGTAGTATTGTGAATGTTTCTTGACTATATTGGTTTATATTTTAGGTAATCAGGCACTATCACGGACACCTCAGCGCAGTGTATGATCTGGATCTTCATCCAACCATCGACGTGCTCGTGACGTGCAGCAGAGATGCCACAGCGAGGGTAAGCGCTTACTCTGTTGAATGAGTGGATGGCATTGATGGAATGACTTAACCCCATCAGTTCAGGTAGTACAGTACAGAAAACAACAAGTGTGACAAACAGCCACAGACCGAGCAGCAAGTATACCGTCGCCTCAGTGGTCTCCATTGATGTGTGACACAAATACCTTGTGTCGCACAGGACTTTTGACTGCGTTGCTATAACGACCCCTTACATATTCAGGTGGTAGTCTGTTGTAATGGAAAATGACTAAAACAGAGTAGAGTCAAGGGAAATAGGTAGTAGTGGAAAGAAGCTTACCAGTCATAGATTGGCCTCTCCAGCGCTCAGACCTCAACATTATTGAAGCAGTGTGGCATCATCTTCACAGAGGAGAGAACCAAAGGCAGCCAACATCCAAAGAAGAGCTTTGAACGTCCTTCACAAAGCCTGGACAACTATTCCTGAGGACTTACAATTACAAGAAAGCTTGTCTAAAAGAAAGAAGAGAAAATATGCAAAAATGAGGGGTGTCTCATCCCTTTTGCACTGTACTAACATTGCATCTGTTATGGAGATGCCACTCTTGCGCTAAACAGCTGTGTTCAAATGTCATGTGCAGGGCTGAGAGATTAAACTAACTGCTTGTCCTCCCTGTCCATGCAGGTGTGGGACATCAGGACGAAGGCAAACGTGCACACACTGACCGGTCACACAAACACTGTGGCCACGGTGAGATGTCAGGCAGCAGAACCACAAATTATCACAGGTACATTTATTTTTTCCAAATCGCTCACAACAGCAGTAAAAATCCCTCAGTAAGACAGGCTTTAAAGTGGTTTCTCTTCACTCTTGTCCCTAATGGGTGATCGCTTGGTGCAGGGAGCCACGATTCAACCATCAGGCTGTGGGATCTGATTGCTGGGAAAACCAGAGCAACTCTTACAAACCACAAGAAGTCTGTGCGAACTCTGGTCCTGCACCCCAGACAGTAAGTGGTGTTTTATAAGGTAGCGTTGGTTGGAGTGGAGGGGAAACACACCATCCAGACTCCTCAAAAAAATGCTTTTTACAAAATTGGTTTGTTAAACTTTACAGTTCTTATAAATATATTGTTTTTACAGAAGCCCCTTTGACATGACATTGCATCAGCTGAGTTTTCCTATTAGTTGTAAATCTAATTAATGTGATTAGTAACAGACCCGTTTAACTATTTCATGCCAAATCCTATAATTAAAAAAATAAAGTTTTAATTGATAATGAAGATAAATGAATACTTGAGTCATGATTTAGGATTACAGGAGCACAATTTTTCATAACTTTAATTACAAGAACTAATTAAGAGTTAATGTTTTTCAGATATTGATGTCATATTTGTTGTTTTGCAGATATACTTTTGCCTCTGGATCTGCCGATAACATCAAGCAGTGGATGTTCCCAGATGGAAACTTCATCCAGAACCTGTCGGGCCACAACGCCATCATCAACACTCTGGCTGTTAACTCTGATGGCGTGTTGGTGTCTGGAGGTAATAAAAAGCTCCTGTGCTGTCTTTAACTATCTGCCTTTTTGTTTGTATGTTTGTTTTTATTATTTTTATTGAGGCTAATGTTGACCTCATTATACACAGCTGACAATGGAACTATCCACATGTGGGACTGGAGGACCGGATACAATTTCCAGCGTATCCACGCAGCTGTGCAGCCCGGGTCTCTGGACAGCGAGTCGGGAATCTTCGCTTGCATGTTCGACCACTCTGAAAGCCGACTGATCACCGCAGAGGCTGACAAGACCATTAAAGTTTACAAAGAGGATGACACCGCTGTACGTTGCACTGTTACACTCAACTTGTATTTCTGTGCCGATTCTTATGCAGCAGGAAATAAAATAAATAACAACCACTGTTTTCTTTCCTGCAGACAGAAGAAAGCCACCCAGTCAACTGGAAACCAGAAATCCTCAAGAGAAAAAGATTCTAAAGATTTTGTACTTGTTTTTCTTGTCACAATAACAGTGGTGAATTTTATTTCCATCAACTTTCGTTTGCTCATGCTTTTTCCGTCAGGCAAACTTCACTTTCAGTCATTCAGCTTTGACAGGAGCATCCCTCTTTATTCTAAAAACCATTTGCAGTCCTCGTTGTATGATGTTAGTCCGATAAAGCCGCCGTTTTGGACTTCCAGGAACCTCCCCGAGTGTTTGTTCTTGATGATGACGGCTCTCCAGTAGCTCTGATCCGACTCGTCCACCGACAGAAGCCACTCTTCACCTTCAGAAGGACAGGCTTCAGAGTGGACCTGCTCCCTGCTCGAGTCAAACCCTTCAAAGGAAAAGTGTTTGGAAATTTGAGCCAAGAAAGAAAAAACTTGTATTGTTTCAGCAGAATTGCCAGTTGTACAGACATGGAAAGTTTATTATGCTCCATTTGAATAAAGACCACATTTTTCACCTGCCTGCGTTTGTTCAGTAGAGATGGGTTTTGTGTACTCACCGAGATATCTGTGGGTGGAGATGTTCCTGTAGTACTTACCTTGATCTCCTCCCAGTAACACTGATTCCCACAGGACTCGCTGAGCTCAGCTGTGGTTCTGCTTTCAGCAGCTGTCTGGATGATCTGCTCGCCTGTGAGGTCAAGTTGAAACAGCAGAAATGTTAGATGAATCTAAAGTGGCTGCCACTTTGTAATTAAGTGGCTGACTATCAGTAGGCTTGGGAAATTAAAGGCCTAGTAATGCTTAATATGTATTCATGCTTTGTACAACAGGATTACTCTGAATAATTTTCCATATTTTTCTCCCAGTTAACAGTAATTGAATTGCTTTCATTAAAGTGAGTTTTTACCAGATAACCTTTCTACTGAGGGGGATTTATTATTCCTGTTGTGCAACAATGTTCAAGTAACGTTTTTATAAAAATGTAGATCAGCTAAGGAAACAGTCTGGCAAATCTCCTCTGGCATCAGCTAAATGTCTTCACTTAAAGAACGGCCGCTCATCGTTCTTTTCTCTTTTTGGGACCATCCTCTGTAAACTCTGGAGATGGTTGTGTGGGGAAATTCCAGCAGACCAGCCTGTCTGACACTAGCAAACGTGCTACATTCGAAGTCTCTTAAATCACTTTTCTTCCTCATTTTGATGTTCAGTTTGAACTTCAGCAGGTTGATGCTTGCTGGCATGCAACTGGCTAGTTTGGATTAATCGTTTAAAGATGTGTACCTAATAAAGTGGGCCTGAGTATATATTTCAGACATGCTGGAGAAGAATTTGAAACAAGATTTTAGTTATCATCTATTAAAGCCAAAAGGGGAAAATTGAGAGGAACCACTTCCATAAAGTAATTGTTTTTCTAAGTATTTATATCCTTGAGGATCCTCAGTCAAATCGTCAATATTGCTGTCAGTAAGAGTAATTTGGTTGAATTGTTAGGCAAATGCTGTTTTTTTTGTTAATGTCTCCATGGCTACATGTAGCGCTTAGAGAGAGAATGCCAGAAGGCCTGGCCAGGTTTCTTCTTCAGACGGGCTTGTCTTGGCTCTGGCTGCTCCTCCACCTCCTTCAGAGGTTCTTCAGTTGTCAGTAGATGGCCCTCATTATACATGATCTCCTCTTCTAAAGACCTGAGACACATGTCAAAGTGCTCTCCATCCTCCTCTGCACTTCTGGAAGACAACAGCATTGATGATTGAGAGTTTAGATGCTACAGTTAGGGGCACTCGTGATCTCTATGACCTCTAGAATATATTGAATTTAGCTCAGATATTTGTTTCAAAGACAACATGAAATGGTGACATTGTTCCAGGAAATTCAAGGACACATTTGTGACTGAAGGAAGACACTTCCTAACAAATGGACAAACAATCCTGCTAAAATTTCAGGTTTAAAAACACGTCCTCCTCACCTGAAGTCCACCCGCAGCAGGCCTGCAGTGATCAGTCCCAGCCGCTCACTGGTTGTTTGTGAGCATCACCGGCACAATGATGACCTCCCCTGTGTCGACATAGTTGAGTTCCTTCTTACAGCTGCGAGATGCCTGGTAAGATAGAGTCATAAACGGACAACTCACAACAGCCTCCTCCACTCCTGCAGCCATGCTGAAAACACACACAGCTTTAATACGCACAGCACTTGGCAGTAATGGAGCCCATCAGAGGTTAGAACAGATGAAACGTGTGTTATCCACGTCACTTTGCACTCACGCATCGTTGATGTTGCCCATCACCCCTACCTCGATGTCCATCCACACCATCTTTCAGGTGGTCGTACATCTTCTTCACAAGAGGCTGATCATCCCACTGGTAGGAGAGTATAATGTGAGAGGGCATATTTTGTTTAGTTTTTTAAAAATTCCACTTAGATTTATGAGAAAGAAAACATCTTTGATGCTTTGGAGTTGGTGTTTTTCTGAGTTGCTGAGCAAATTAACCCAGACAATGAGAGACTGTAGCTATGCTGCGTGTTTACTGCGGTCACATTACGCCTGTTACGTGGTTGCACCAGGCCGTGGTGGCAACTACTGCAGGACAAATGAGAGGTCAGCAGTGACAATAAACTGTAAGACCAGCATTTCCCAGCCATTCCTACCTTTATTATTTATATTGAACACAGATGTTGATTTTAGATTATCATTTTAGTTTAGACTCACAACAGACAGGCTGGAGTCTGTTATGAAGAAATGAAAAGAAATATTAAATATTTTTTTCTAATAGCTTTACAATCTTAATAATTTACATTTATTCGGAAATCTTTGTATATTAGTATCAGCTGCTAACTTCAGAGCTTAGATCAACAAAAAAACTGCACTCATGTCGTTATTATCAGGGTGGTTTCGTTGATCATGTGTTAGTTTTATGCCTCTGTTTTGAAACAAAATTATAAAAAACAAAGTATCTTGTTTGCAAAGTTTTAAAAATTTTATGCAGAAACTGGGGAAAAAAATATGTCAATTGTAAAATTTAACTCAAAACTAGATGCCTAATAATGGAATAATGGAGGTATATATATAATTTGGTTTTTTTTCCTCCTTGATTGCTGCAAGCTCCCATGCAGTAATCATCTTTTATAAATTTCTGAGCTCTTGCTTTCTTTATCCTCCTGAGAACTGAGGAAAGAATTTTCCTATTGAACTTCTTAATTGCCCAGAATAAAGTGAAGGTATTTGTTAACAATGTATATTTGCTTCTGTGGAGGAGGAGCCAGAATTTGAATAAAAAAATACAAACAAAACCAGAAAGCTGAAGTTGAAGAGGATCCTTGAGCAGAGGGGCATCATTATTTACTTTGATGTAGGTTTAAATTACTTGCACCAGTTGGAGATCTTTCATCTGAATTTGAGATTCATAAATATCACCATGGATCATTGGATCGTCTTAAAGGATTTACCCCCCACCCTCCCAGTTGTAGTGTTACAAAACAGCGATCCTCAAAGAGAATCCCGCATTGGGCCCTCAAAAAGCTAGAAACAGCCCTGATAAACCAGTATTTTGCTGGGAAGCTGTGGCGTCTCGTGTGGATGTTACATTGAGAATCTTCAGACCTGAGGAGACATGGCCACCCGCCCCCGCCAGGACCGGAACCTTGATAAAGAGTGATACAGTTTCTCATTTTTACCAGCAGAGTGAGCCACCCTAACACTTATATGCTCCTCTGCCTAGACGGGAACACCTTATTAAACCACTTCACCGCAAAGGGGCCTTTTAGGACACTGTTTTGGCTCAACTGGTGTGATATCTTAATTTATTCCACTTTCCACCTCACTTCTACTACAGTTCAGCTATACTAGGCCACGTGTCGGCAAATGGCACGGAAGGTAATCTCTCAGCCTAATTAAATCTTAAGCAATCAGGGCCACAGATGGAGCCGATCAGCGTGGGACGCGCCTCCTGCCAGGAGGAGTGTTCACGGCGCACAGTTTGTGCCAGTCAGAGGTGTCGAGTTATGTGAAGGAGCCAAAGGGGGATTTGCACTGTGCCATGCCTCAAATTCTTATATCCAGTATCACGCAACAAGCTACTGATATACGGTGAAGGAGAATGCCCGCTCGCTGCCGCCCTGCGCGCAAAAACGCGTTCACCTGGATTGGTTTGGGAAAGTGCGCTCAAACGTGAGAACAAAACGGAGGACTTGGACTCGGAAATATGCTGCGCGGCATCGACCTCCACAAACCGAGAGCTCAAAGCCACGCGTAAAGGAGGAATGGGGTGCAAGGATGCCTCAGCTTCGCTCATTCAGACGCTCGTCTTGTCCCTGCTGTGCGCGCAGTCGCTGGGACAGGTCTTCAACCTCACGCTGTCTGTTAAAGAGGGTCTTCCGGCCAGAACTATCGTTGGAGATCTGGGAGCGGGACTAAGCAGGCCGAGCACTGGGTTTTTCATCTCAGAAAGCAGAGACTCGTATGTTTTCAGAGACTTGGAAATAGACGCGGACACAGGCATCATCTCCACAGCTGTGGTGCTGGACAGAGAGAGCAGGGATAAGTATGAATTTGTGGCAGCCACTCTCACAGGTGAGATGATAAAAGTGACAATAGAGGTGAAAGATGTGAACGACCATTCTCCCGTGTTCCCCTCCGAGGAAGTTGAGCTGGAAATATCAGAACTGAGCCCACCGGGGAGTCGGTTTCAGATTGAAGGTGCTAAAGACCAGGATGAGGGCGAGTTTGGTACTCAGGGATACAGGATCACAGAGAGTGAGATGAGTGACTTATTCCACCTGGATTATAGGAGTGGATCTGAGAACCACCTCAGCTTGGATCTAGTTCTTAACAGTAAGCTAGACAGAGAAGCCCAGGACTTGTACACACTGACAATCGAGGCCTTTGATGGGGGGATCCCAGCCAGGTCTGGGACTCTTCAGGTGAACATCCATGTCCTGGATGAGAATGACAACCCGCCTGTGTTCAACCGGACTGAATATCACACCTCAGTGCGTGAGGATGCTCCAATCATGTCTCCTGTGTGTCAGGTGCAGGCTACTGACTACGACCTGGGTGACAATGGCAGACTCACGTATGAGATCAACAGGAGGCAAAGTGACCCAAATGAGGTTTTCTCCATCAATGAAACCACCGGGGTGGTCTATCTCAACAAGCCACTTGATTATGAGACTCAGGCTTTTCATGAGTTGATCATCAGTGCGAGAGACAACGGAGCTCAGCCTGAGTACAGCAGCACTTTTGTGGGTGTCAGAGTGCTTAACATCAACGATAACAGCCCCACTATAAGTGTGCTGTTTCTCAGTGACACAGGAGATGCAGTGGTGTCTGAGTCAGCAGCAGTCGGGGACTACGTAGCCCGGATTTCAGTGTCGGACCCCGACCTCGAGGAGGAGAGGATCGCTGTCACGCTCGAGGGAGGTGATGGGAAGTTCACCCTGAAGCAGACAGATGATTTTCTGTATGCATTGTGTGTTAACTCTGAGCTGGACAGGGAGGAGAAGGATTTGTATGAGCTCAAGGTGCAGGCATCAGATTTTGGCAACCCTCCCCTGAGCAGTGAGACGGTCTTCCTCCTGAAGGTGTCGGACATGAATGACTGTTACCCAGTCTTTGAGAAGGATTCGTATCTCATAAGTATTTCTGAAGATGCTCCTCAGGGGAGTTCCCTCATCCAGTTTCATGCTCGAGACGCAGATGAGGGTGCAAACTCAGAGGTCAGATACTCCATTCTGAAGTCCAACCAGGACAGCCTGATTAACATCGACCCGGAGTCAGGCCTGGTCATCACAGCTGCAGCTCTGGACAGAGAGACACAGATGGAGATATGGTTCCTGGTGGTGGCAGTGGATGGAGGAGAACCAGCTCTGTCATCCACAGCGACAGTCACGGTGCTCGTGGAAGACGTCAACGACAACGAGCCAGTGTTCGAGCAGCAGCTGTACAATGTGTCCATACTAGAGCAGAGTGATGTTGGAAGCTGCTTTTTACAAGTATGTTGGAGGATATTCGGCATCATTTTTGTGACTTCTCTAAAAGAACAATACATTATTGTTTCT
The DNA here is from genome assembly GCA_015052645.1 of Benitochromis conjunctus. NCBI lineage: Eukaryota > Metazoa > Chordata > Actinopteri > Cichliformes > Cichlidae > Benitochromis > Benitochromis conjunctus. Next base: position 9,224 of record VOQK01029371.1, on the reverse strand, counting down.
GAATGGTTCTAATTACATTTTCAATCCAAGGAGGATCCACAAGATGATGATAATTATAATAATAGGCACTGAATCAGGAAGTAGGCAGAAAAGCTTATCAACAAGGCAACAAATATGTATATTTTTTTATAATTTGGGGAGCTGACACTTATTAACTGACTTAGGTCATCTTGGTAGATAAGTCTAATTCACGCCAATGATTAAAATTAAACCATCCTATAAGACTGATGGGATTGGTGTTCATATGAAATGACATGCATGCATGTTTTCTTTACAAGAACATATCCACACACAGACCAGGGGAGTGCTTCACTTGATTTAGCGCTCATCTCAGTTAAATATCAGCTAACATGGATTCTCAAAAACAATAACTGTGTAGTTTCTAAAGGATTCACCGTAAATATCCAGCATCTCGTGCTCTTTAGCTGCGTCTGTCTTACGTCTTATAAGACAAAAGTAGCCTTCAGTCTGTTCACACAAAGGCATCAGTGTTCCTCCAAAAGATGCTCAACATGCACCCTTTCCAGCTCAGCTCTGTGGCTTTAGTATGACAGATGTGCTGCCTGGTACCACACTCCAGCAGGCTGGCACAAAGTGTGTCCCATCACAAAGGAACATTTATTTGACAGCAAACATGAGATTTGATGATGAAATAAGGACTGAAAATGAAATATAATAACTGCTTTTTAAGCGTCAGGCTGAATTTTAGGCATTTAGTATTTGAGTTGTGCTTTAGCTAAAACACTTCAGAATCCTGAAGATGTCATCTTAAATAAATGTGAGAGCCAGCAGGTGCAGAAGTAACAGGAATAACCAGGAAGTCATTTATAAGGAACCCTCCTCCTCTGTCACATTATTTTGCAAACGCAGCACATGCGCTTTATTCTAAGAAGCAAGCTTCAAAAAACTGATTGGGTTTGCGTGACTGTCCAGACCTTGACCCATGTCTTTAAACTTCCTTTGATCAGAGTTCACAAACTGGGAGGTGATATCATCTTTATGATTGTAAAATGAGCGCTCTATCTGTGAAACATGTCTGCAGTCACGGTCACAGGCAGACATGAAAGGAGCTGCGTAGGATATAAGGCGTGTTTTTACTCTGATCTTTCTACTGCAGGGATGGTCCTCGCCCTTTGATTGTGGGGATTTTTTTATGCTTTTATTATGTTGACTCTCACTGTCAAAGGAAGACACGTATTATGATTCATAGTACAAAGCTTCATCTAAAAGGTGGCAGTTACTGTAGCATGGGACTGCTGTTTTACAAGGACTATTTTTAAAAATATATATACTTTAAAGTACCAAAACCAGCCAATTTATACATTAAGTATTTGAGTAGGAGCAGTATATTGATACCAGCAAAAAATAAATATATAGCACAAGAAGATCAATTATAATATAGCAAAATGAATCCTCCCATAGGGTAAAACCATAAGGAAGGTAAGAAAAAAAAAACCTTTATAATGTATTCCAAATTCAACAAAGCAAAATAAAACAATAAAAATATAATTACTAAATGTAATACAGAAATAAGTACAACATTTATCACATGACGTTAAAGTGGCTCATTCTGTCAGGCTGTATGATAATATCGTTACTTTATTTAGTCTAAGAATTTCTTTTATGCACTTATGTGCACACAAGCTTAATAAGATGAGGGACATGAATTCAAACACATCTTCACTCACGGTTAGAAAAGCATGAAAGAATTCATGTCAAAGTGCATGAACCACAACGAATGTCTAGTGTGTACTTTGATTCAAGAACAATTTATTTGTTAATGCAGTTAATAATTAATAATAATTAGTGAATTATTAATCATGGCCATGTCATTTTATAGTGAACTCTATCGTTCTCGGATCGCCTAAAAACTGGGCCGCGACGAATGCCCGCGACTCTTAAATGTCGTAATCATTTAGTCATCATTAACTAAGGAGAAGTTCATCCTCGCTTCATCATCTTTTATAAGTTCAGATAAAATAGTTTTGAGTTATAATAATGGCCTTGTAATTATTTTCATTTTCAACGAGCAGTTTCAGGTACATTTTATCATTACTAAAAGTCAGTTCACCTAAACCAAGCAATGTACCTGTGGACATTTTTCAAAAGTATGTGTCTTAATTCTTTATATTTTTATTAAACCTATTACATTTTTTTTTCTTTGTTTTTAGCATTACAGCCCATTCCTTTAACGTTTCCTTTACCAGAAAGCTAACCTGTTAAAGCTGGGAAGAAAATAATCTTAGGTAATCATAATTACACCATATGGAAATACAGCACATTTAGCACATTAAAGATCCTGTAATTCAGGACCTTCCTGATTGCTCATGATAGGTTTTTAAATGAATTATTTAGTGTTTTTTTTCCACATATGATCTTAGATATGAATATGTGAGTTTTACTGTAAATTGTTGCCAGTTATTCTGCAGCACTGGTTTTAACTGAATTTCTCTTTTGTGTTAAAGATTTAAGATGTTTTCATTTTTGCACGTCCTATTTTCATGCCTGCATTTTTCTTCTCTTTTTAGGTTGCTGCTACAGATGCAGACAGCCCTGAGTTTGGGACGCTGCTCTACTCTCTGTCTGATGGCTTCGACAAACAGGCCACACATCCCCTCTTCAGAATAAACCCACACACTGGAGAGCTGTGCGTCTCCCAGGATATTGATCGAGATACGGGACAGACGGTCCACGACATCCTGATCAAGGCTGAGGATTCAGTGAGTGGGCATTCAAATAAATAACAGACACACACATATGTAAAAGTGGATTTGATTAAAAAACAAAAACCTAACTCTAAAATTTTGTCCCTAAATTCTGGGTCCTAATAAAATTCTGTCTCTCAGGGAGGCCTGAGTGCTCAAACCTACGTGCACATTGAGATCGAGGACTTGAACGACAACGCTCCAGTGTTCAGCCCTGAAGAGTACACCGTGAGCATCAGCAGCCACGCGCAGCCTGGCACAGAAATCGTCAGCGTTATCGCCACTGACCGAGATTCTGGCAGGTTTGGCCAGGTTACCTACGACCTCCTTCCTGGCGACATGTCCACTTTGTTTGCGCTGGATAAACAAACAGGTAGGCGTGTAAAGATGTGGGAATACTTTCTGTTACAGTCTGAAACATCATTTCCACTAAACCAGCTGTTGCGCTTCCAATATGGTAAAAAAGCTTTGTTTAGGTTTCAGTCTTGGTAAAGGATAGTATTTTGGAGGTTTTAAACATCTGACTTATCAAGCTTGATTTGTCACATTGATCCAATCAGTAGTCTTTAAGTAAAGTGGGTGACTGGCAGCCTCCATTATTCAGGGATAAACGGCTACTTACTTTGCGTAAGTCCCCATGAAATGATTGCCAGTGTCACAGCTCAGCAGGGGTGGTACAGAAAGCCCCAAAAGCCTTAGATCCCCAGGTGGCTGAGGGTAAGAGAAGATTTGTGCTCAGCCAAAATTTAACACCATGAAATGGATCAATTATAAGAAAAGGAAACCTTAATTTGATGTTTTTCTGCCTGCATTTGTTTTTATAGATCTATATGGAAATCAGCACACGTTTTGATTCTCTTGCGCTTATAAGATGCATTTTGGTTACAAAAACAAGTTGTGTCTTTCCCATCTGCTAATATAATAAACGTGAAGTAATGTGAATGTGTTTGTGTTTAAATAGTGAACAGCTGGAAAGAGTTTTGTTTTGTCTGTTTAGTTTTATTATTGAAAATATTTTATAGAAAGCATTTTTTTTGTTGACCAACATTTCAAAAGCCAAAAAGAAAAATCAACTTACTATGATTTGAAATGATGAAATTTGGCAATTTCACATATTTGAAAAGCAGAAAGGAACTGGGAAAAATATATATATTTTTTTATGTCATATTTTTCTTGTGTAGGAATGCTCCTCCTGACCTCCACTCTGACTCACCTGGGCACAGCTAATGTAAAGCTCTTGATAACAGCACAGGACGGCGGAGGCTCGATCTCAGCCAGACCTGCAGAGGTCACGATCAATGTTTTACGCAGTGCTCAGGTTCCAGCTGTGTTCCAGAGGTCACGCTACACTTTCACAGTGCCTGAGGACGCTCCACCGGGGACGCCTGTGGGGACAGTGCAGGCCATCAACCCAACAGGTAGACGTGCATTATCTGCTCCTTATTGTCCAAACTGCTGTTAGAGCAGCTGGGAGAGAGGTCTAGGTTGCAATAGTAATCAGATTACTTTTAACCTCATCCTGAAGTGACATCACAAGGTCCCAGACGCTACTTCTGCTGTACATCACTACGGCAACGTGAGAAGTTTAATAACCAAAAACCAGAAACAAGATTTTGTTGAGTTACTGTGGAGGAAACAACATACACCATATGGACAAAAGCACTGGGGTCACCTACAGGAGCTGCTCAGACATGGAACCCATGCCACGAAGCTCCTGGTCCTCAGTTCTTGTGCTGATGTTAATGCCAGAGGAGGTTTAGAGCTCTGCATTCACTGAGTCAGCAGAGTGTGGGGGATTTTTACGTGCCTCAGCACTCGTCTGCCTCGCCCTGTAACTTCACCTGCTCTGCCACTTCTTACCTGTGAGGCTGAGGTTCCTAAATGCTTCCATTTGTCTGTAATCCCACTAATAGGTGATCAGGGAATCACTAGGAGGGAAGAAATCCCACAAACTGACTTGTTGCATTATTGAAGTACCACGCTCAAATTCATCGAGCCATTCTAGCACCATGGCTACGTGCTTGATTTTATACTCCAATGGGGCTGAAACAGCTGAGTTCAACGATTAAGAGGTGTGGCCCAATACCTTTGTCCATATAGTGTAAGTAAATGATCACAATCAGTCCCTCAAAATAAAACATGAGTTTTAAAACTGAAAAAGCACCTTCAAAACCTATTTGGAAATCTTTCCTTTGACCTGATAATGCCCTTAAGAAAGAAAATTAGTTAAAAGTAGATATTGGATGAAAGCAGTTCAGAAAAAGTGAAGAAAGTCGTCCTGTTTAAACATTAGCTGAATAAGTATGATATGCTTTTAGTGTATTGGAACATTTTATAAGATTCTCTGTTCTTTATACTTTTCAAATGTAAAAGTGTTCTTGCATAATAAAGCTATAATAAAAGCTTCAAGCTAGTCCTGCTCTAATGTCCTGCTGTAATCACATGCTGCTAAAAGTTTTGTGTAAGTATGACTGAAAATCTCTGAGTTTCATTTTCGCCTACAGTTCAAAGAAACTCAGGCGGTTTGTAAACTTTCTGAACTGTATGGTAAGATAAGCTAAACAAGCAAAGCTAACATCTGTATCTTGAAATATATATTTTAAAAAGCCATACAGCTGATTGGCTTAGTGCAGGTACTGACATTATCATGCTTCGTAGGTCTCTTGGAGCATAATAACTGGATTTAGACACATTCAGAATAGGCGGCTGTTACACAAAGGCATTAATATCCCGACAGATGATTGTGACAGAAACAGTTGAGCGATAAACGTTGTTGCTTAAATCTCCTTTCAGACATGAAGAAGCTAAAGTTTAATCTTTAATCCCTTTGAGTCTCACGAACACATGACAGATAATAAAGAGTAGCTGTACAGTGTACTGCATCTACATCAGAAACAATCCTGTTATAGATCTACACGCCCTGCTCTTTTCCACATAAATACATTTTATAAATGTATTTATTGGGCGCTTTCTGTTAAATATAACAGCAGGTTATGGTGAGCAATAATTTAAATAATAGAAGAGTGGATATCATTTATAATCTTATTCTCGGTGTCATAAAAAAATCCTCTGTGTAGATGGTTTTCAAAGAGTAAAGGGAATCAAAATGATCTGCTCATAGTCTCGTTATTCCACCGAATACCTTCAACAGCTAAACACCTCTACAACACTAGACAGTCATTTAAGGCTGTCTAATCACTTGAGAGATTAACACTTTGACTTAAAGCAGAAACAGCAGAATTGGGGCTGTTTGACAGGGGTCGAGCACCATTAAGCTCTCTGCTTGTTTCAGGAGTTTTTAGTTTACAGTCGAAGCACAACAAACACTTGCAGGGGATTAATGGGATCTTCTGGCCTGTGCTTTAATTACTTAAAGTGTATTAGTGTGTGTGGGTGTGTGCGCGCATTCAAAGTTACATTTGATTAAATCCCAAGACATCTGGAACAATGTCTTTAAATATCTAATTTATGTGAGCCCTTCAAGTTTTCATGACTGTTTCATAGGAAAAAAAAAGTTGTTGTTTTTTTGTTTTTGTTTTTTACAGACTCCATGGAATCTGTATCTTACCGAATCTCTTCTGGAGACCCTCAGAGTTTGTTCTCCGTTCATCCGAAGTCGGGTCTGATCACTAACCTCAAGCCTCTGGATCACGAGTCTCAGCCGTACGCCCTCCTGGTTCTTCAGTCCTACACTGACGCCTCTCCTGTTTACAGCACCACCCAGGTCAACATCACCGTAGCTGACGTTAATGACAACGCCCCCATCTTCCCCCAACATAGTGACACCATCACAGTGTCACAAAACACTCGACCGGGAACCGTGTTGTTCATCGCTCATGCACATGACTATGACAGTGGTGCCAATGGTCAGGTGCAGTATTACCTGAAGAGCAGGAAAAATGGTGTGTTTGTCGTTGATCACAATCTCGGAACGGTTACGCTAAATGAGAGTTTAGAGATGGATCATCAGCAGAGATACAGTCTGGAGATTGTGGCCAAAGATGAAGGAGAACCTTCCCTGAGCTCCACGCTGACCCTATCAGTAAACATAGACCAAACAGCTGCCGAAGACAGCCTGGCATTTGAGACGTTGATCTATCACGTGGAGATTGGGGAGGGCTACAGGAAAGATGCTCGGGTCATCCAAGTGAGGGCTCACCGAACCCGGGGAGCCCACATTTCAAACTCAGGCATCATCTACTCTTTGGCAGGAGAACCTGGCTTCCCTCTGGTTCCATTTCGGATTCACCCAAAGACCGGATGGTTGTATCTCTCGGCCAACCTGGACTACGAGACAGAGACCAAGTATAATTTTCGAGTGTTGGCCACTGAGGCTTCACTGTCAAATACCACGGCTATAGCCACAGTGACAGTGCTGGTGCTGGATATCAATGACAACGCCCCAGTGTTCAGCATGGATGTTTACTACTTCACTGTGTTGGAGGGGTCGTCGCCACAAGGTCTGGTGGGAACCGTCAAGGCCGTGGATAAGGATTCTGGGAAAAATGGCCAGTTGTCCTATCTCCTGCTCTCAGATGGGAAATTCTTCCGCATCAATACTAAAACAGGTACAAACACATCAAGGAACGCCACCTTAAAGTTACCTTGTGCTCCGTGGTCACCTATGTGACGTTAACCTTTCTCCATCTTCTGCCAGGTGAAATCATCAACTGGGTGGCACTGGACCGGGAACAGTACAGCCAGCACAGTCTGAAGGTGATGGTGACAGACCAGGGTCACCCTCGTCTCAATGCCACCGCCACCGTTCACATCCTCATCGCTGACATCAACGACAACGCTCCACGGTTCACACATCTGCCAGCCAGCAAAGAGCTGAATGTGCAGGTAAGAACGAAGCCTCTTCACCACGACGTGATGTGCAGTCCAACCTGTTAAGCTTCTCAGTAATATGTAGCTGTGTCTATGTGATTGTTCCCTATATGTAGGTAACGGCTTTCTGTTTTTGTCTTTTGATGCGACCGGAAATGCATCTGTCACTTTAGCAGTGAAACTCAGGAAGCGCACTCACATGTAGGCAAAAACCAAACTGGATGGTACTCTGTAAAGGTACTTAAATGTTGTTTTGATTAATGCCTAACCAAAAGGTCCAGCACAAGGGCAGGAAAAAATCCTTTACACTAAGAAAAAGCAGAAGAAGAAGCCACAGAAATAGTGAAGAGACGATGACCTGAGGAAGACTGAAAGAAGGAGGGACAGAGAGAGAGAGCAGCTCAAGAAGCAGGCACTCAAAGACATGGGAAGCACTGACGAGACATGGAAAATTAAAAAAAAAATGTGAAAACTGAGGACAGGTCCATGAGTTAGCACAAAAAACACGACAATATTCCCCATGTACCAGAATTATTTACTATTTTAAATTATTACGCCGGCTTACAGCATGGTAAGGCACGACAACAGAGCCCAACAGTCCTTGATAACACAAATTGATATATTACACAAAATCTCCATCTATGTGTTTAACCCCAAACTCATCCTCAGCCATCAGGAGTGGAACAACCACATCTGGCACACAGGTGCATCTTAAACCCCTGAAGGTTCTCACCTATATTAAAGATTTTGATGTCATCGTGTTGTCTAGTAAAGACCTAGCAACAAGCAAAAATGATCTAAGTAGGATAATTTATTGAAGTAATACTGTAGCATGGGTATATGCTTGTAAAGACCATGTAGGATCACTACACAATATATTATCACCATACAATAAAAAGCAAATATAAGGAGAGCAAACGCCACCTTGTCAGTTAAGTACCAGGTAACTAACGGTTGGGTAAGTGAAAATAATACTTATCATAAATTATTTCAAGCACTAATGTACTGTGAACATAAACGTATATATGTGCTAAGAATAAATGAACTCGAGACAAACATAACTTAGCATCTGAGATTAGATACAGTTACACAAATCCTACTTGTACACTGTATCTTTAGTGTATGGGTTGTTATGTTGTCATGTGTACTCATGCTCTCTGCGTATTCTCTTCATTGCAGATATGGGCTGGTCTACAGTCAGGATCCTTGGTCACAAACATGTTTGCCAAAGACTTGGACGCAGGAGAGAATGGAACAGTTGTTCATTCACTGGTCACAGGTGAGTTGTAAACGTGTGCCTGACTTATTCTTGAATAGAGATTATACAGATTTGGTATGCAAACAAAATGTTTTTCAGCTGCATGGGATATTTTTGGTAAATTTTATGTTTTTTAGGGTGCTGAATCCAAAAATGATCTCCATTTCCCTCCATCACATACAGTTTTTTTTTTTAACATGATGAGTTTACATAAAAAAAGCACAACAGTGATGAAAAAAATCAATATTTTATTACATTTAACAATGCATACTTGTTCTGAGATTGTTTACCTTTCGCTATGAACAAAATAAACCTGTTGGGACACGATCGTCTGAGCTTCTCACACCGCCAAACCCACCGTAGCACCCCCCCCCCCCCCCCCCCCCCCCCCCCCCCCCCCCCCCCCCCCCCCCCCCCCCTCTTTTCTTCTT
>VOQK01029370.1:13469-31851 GCA_015052645.1 Benitochromis conjunctus | reverse complement strand
TAAAGAGCTCAATTTTATGGCAGCAGCTATCCACGGTATCGCATAACAACATGATAAAAACATTAATATAATTCTAATTTTTATTATACAGTGAAATTACGATATCGTTATTTTACAGATTCCCCAATGCGTCACAGTGCACCAAAACTTTGAAGCCGTATGGCTTAATCCTTCTTTGGGCAGCCCTTGTTAGCCTCCATGACCGGTATCGTGCTGGTCTACCAAGTCGTAACCAGGTCACTAATAGGTAAGTTAATTAATACCGTTGCTACACTATAAAAAATTAAGTAAACTGGGTTGTGTACTTCTTAACTTTTGTGTTTTACCACTTAAGACAAAAAAGCATAAATGAGTAGTCTATAGTTCTTTTTTTTTTTTAAAGGGAGCCCCGACTATTATGACAAGTTACTCTAAATATGTTACAAATGATCTCCACTACATATGTCATGGTCCTGGGTCGGTGACTCAGCGTTTTGAGTTATTATTATTATTTTGTGCTGTTTCTGGTCCCTAGCCCTCTTGTTTCTCTGCGTTCCCTTTGTTTTGTGTTCCGTTTTCCTGTCTGTGTTTTGGTTTTATTCTCTTCCATGGTTTATGTTCTGTTTTCCTAGTGTGTAGTTTGAGTTATAGTATCCCATGTTTTGGTTATTGTGGTTTTGTGCTCTGTCTCTGTGTTGCTCCCCCCTGTCTGTGTTCCCTCTGTTTCCCTTACAATCTGGTCCCTATGTAAAGTCCGCGTCTCTGTCGTAGCTTGTGTTGTGCTTCCTGGTTTACTTTGAAGGTCTTTGTCTCATGTCAGCTAAACCTTACCTCAGCTCAGGTTATCATCCACAGTCAGTCAGAACACCTTAATCAGAAACTGGAGGCCACCCTCCGTTGCATCACCACACACAACCCGGCAACTTGGTCCACTTATCTTTGGTGGGCAGAGTATGCTCATAACTCACTCACCTCTGCTACAGGCCTGTCTCCTTTTGAAGCCTCCTTATGGTATCAACTCCCACTGTTTTCAGAACGTGAGGTCGAGCTCGCAGTACCATCTGTTAAGCACCACCTGCAACGCTTTGACATTTTAAAGTAGCCCAATAATGAACTAAATGCACTGTTGAGGTTGTCATTTTCATCATCTACACTGATCAGAATGCTTTATTAATTCCAGAGGAAATTATTCAAATTTGTAAGTTATGTAAATGAATGTTAAAGTCACCCAGCAGAATTGAACTGAACACTAAATCTGATGAAAAATCGGAGTAATAAGATAAAGCTCTTAGTAAAATATTTACAGTTTACACATCTACATTCTCGCTTGAAAATATCTTAAAAGTTTGTGTCACAGAAAGATAAATAAATAAATTTGACCACATTTCTATAGTCTTCACTTTTGGAAGTGGGATAGATGCCTTCTCTCCTAATAAGACAAGGTTTTCCCTAGAAAGTTTTCCAATTATCTATGCGCTGCTTGGAGATGACCTAGACAGCCAGGAACCTACAGCTGATGCATGTTATCACATCAGACGGGGGATGGGACCACAAAAGTTCAACTTGTTTGTGATTAAATTACAAAGCCCTCTGACTCACAGCATCATTCCTGCCAACATGATTTACAACTTTACCAAATTTATTCTTAAGTGGAGTAAGTGTCACAGGCTCTGGGCCCTCGAATAAATGTAACTGTGGTCATCAGAGTCTTGTGTTTCTACATATAGTCTCCTATTGCCAGTGTGTTTTCATTGCCGCTGACTGGGCAAACACTATTTGAAACGTGAACAGGTTGGTTCATGTACTGATGGCTTCTGTTTCAGGCAGCACGTCCTCTTCACAGTCATCTAGCTAGCCAGGGTTTCCAACTGCTTTGGAGGACTTGCTGAGGGACAGCTTACTGGGTTACAGGGCCCTAGCTACTGGCCATACTGGTTTATCTTCAAGAGTCCACAGTCTAACTCCAAAGCCTATATTTAGTACAAGTAACATTAGCATTAAAAGAGGCCCGGGAGCATTGTTTTTATACTTTCATGTTTTATAATCAGATTGGGTTTTTTTAGCTTAGTTTCAGTGAGTTTACAGAGTGGGATTCCTCATTTTGAGTTTTTATTGTTTGAAAATGCTTCATTTTAGTTTTTATTAGTTTTTATTAGTTTCAGAGGGGCCATCCTAAAGCGTGAAATGCATACACGTCCAGAAGGGTTAGGGTTAGCACAGTGAGCTGTACGAGCGTTGTATGAGCATGCGACACCTGTGTGTATGTTCAGTTTCACTTCCCCTGTGGAGTCATTATAGCCCTTTCTCAATTCTCAAGTACACATATTGAGACACGGCCTATGTTCATTCTAATCAGCTGTTTCCCATGTGCTTCCACTTCCCCTCATCACCTCCTGTGTGCGTTTAGTTCCTCATCCAATCGTCTATTATCCTGCTTTGTTTCCACATCATGCCATGGTTTCAGGGTTTTGAATTCATGCCAGGTCTTCATTTCAGGTTTCTATGTTCTTGTATTATCATACTAAAACTGTCTTTGTAGTCAGTTCAAACAGTGTATTTATTGCTTTGGTTTCCTCAAAATATATGTAAAATGGCCACATAACACCCGACAGTTTAACGTTTGTATGTAAAAGGGTCATTTTGACAGAATGGAAATTGACCTTCTGGGATAGCAGGTCACTTTAATGGTGTTAAATCACGTGATGAAGATACTGCATGTTATTTTTCAGGACACTTTCAACAAGGTTTTACATTGTATTCATACAATTATACATGCATCCACATACAATTATTTGATATTCTGAGAACCGCTTCAGTACCTTATCAATACCCTTTTTGTTTTGAACCAACAAGTCTTCATAAAATCCTCAGCAATGTTCGACTTTTTGTTGCTAAATCAACAAGAAGAAGAATAAAGTTACAACAAAATAACAAAAACAGTTTTGTGTCAGGAAGGTGAATTGACTTGAATTTCAAAGGAAGAATTGCAAATATAATCCCACAATTTAAAATACATTCAAAATTGCATAAAATGTGTAGATGTATTTAAGCTTTTTGTATTTTCCAGTCTTTACAAATATTTCAAATGTAACAGGCGTTAATAAAACTTTTAAAAAGACACTGCTTTTGGCAAGATGTAACATATAGTACACACAAAAGATCGCCAGAGAACTGCAAACTTTCACACAGAAGATAAAACCTCTGAGACACTTCAATGAAAACTTTAAAGAACAAAGAGCTGAGGGAGAGAGTGACATTATTCACATTTCAACAGGGAGACACACTGTCTGTTTCAGTTACATTTCTGAAATGCTACTCAGTTCCAATCAGTAGCACCTAAATTTCACTAATTTACTATCTGGTAAATTCTCACCTTGACTTTTCTTCCCTTTGCTTGTGATTTATTACCATAATTGTTCAAAGCTGTTTAAAATCACCCATTACATCTACACCAAATTCAGCTTGAAACCATTAATTTTAAACCAAACTGACCCACATAGGAAAAAGAACATGTATGTTTTTCTTAATGTTGAAAGGGAATTCAACATGTATATCGATATATTTTGTCGTGAGGAGTTGCTGAGTTTGTGCTGCTGTAGTTTTCTAGGATCTACAATCGATCAGCTGTAGTCTAAGCTAGCTATACCAGGCTAGCTTACTACAACCATTTCCACACTCAAACCCATTTTACATCATTACAAGCAATTTACAAGGTTTAACTACTGCATAGTTCAGGTTACAAAATGGTTCCTGGTGGCACACTTTGAGACATAAAAAATGGAAAGCAGACCAAAACTTTCACTCAAGCCAAATTTTAATGTAAATTCTGGTTCTGGATTACCTGAACCTTCTCACATTCAGTGTGAATGTGCATTTACTGCTGACTTAAAACCACACCATTCATTCTGATAGCAGGTGAAAGAGTATTTGGAAGTTTACGGTGGTCACTGGACCATACACTTCTCTTTTTGTTGTTTAGCATACTTCCTCCTGCGCTGCTCCAGGCCACGTTCCAGACGCTCATCCTCCTCCACAGCTCTAAGGCCCAGAAGACAGAAGAAGACAGTTACAAGCTGCCTGCACCCCTTTTTGTCAATTTATCTTTTAAAGTGTCTTTCAATTATTTACACACACTCACACACACACGCACACACACACACACACACACACACGGATAGTGACAGTGAAGTGAAGGTGAAGGTATGTTGCTGTTGGACAGACTGACAGAGAGGGGGATGAGTGAGGTGACAGTAGCTCAAGAGGAGGAGCAGGTCATCTTCTTCAGGAGTGGGGAACTCCAGGCCTCAAGGGCCGGTGTGCTGCAGGTTTTAGATATCAACCTGGGTCAGCACACCTGAATCAATTCAATTAAATTTTTTATTTATACGGCGCCAAATCACAACAAAATTTGCTTCAAGGCGCTTTACATTGTAAGGTAGACCCTACAATAATACATACAGAGAAAAACCCAACAATCATATGACCCCCTGTGAGCAAGCACTTTGGCGACAGTGGGAAGGAAAAACTCCCTTTTAACAGGAAGAAACCACCGGTAGAACCAGGCTCAGGGAGGGGCAGCCATCTGCCACTACCAGTTGGGGTGAGAGAAGGAAGACAGGATAAAGACATTAATCAAAAGACACTAATCAAATGATTAGTTCATTACCAGGACTCTGGAGAACTTCACGACAGGTTGAGGAAGTAATTTATCCATTTAAATCAGCTGTGTTGGATCAAGAACGCGTCTAAAACCTGCAGGGCCCTTGAGGCCTGGAGTTGGACACCCCTGTTCTAATTGGATAAAACCTTATAAAAACCTTATAAGAGTGCTTGGGTAGAAAAGCCAGTCTATTTACCATTTCCAAACAGATAGAGGAGGTAAGTTAAATTCCTCATTTAAAACTGGTAAATTTGTTCCAAAACTACTGATATTATCAGTCTTATTGCAGAGCCAAGAGGTCCAATAAAAAGTGCAAAAAGAGATGGAAGTAGTGGTTGAAAGTTGAATGTGAAACCATTATTTGCTTTCAGACTCGTTGTGATGTTTCATGCAGAAAATCACTGATAATGAAAATCATTTTTAGTTGAATCTGAAAGTGTATCATGTGTCCACAAGAATGCTGGTAACCATCCATCCAAGTGTGTCTCACCCTCTTTCCTTGGCATCTATACTGTGGACCAGTTCATCCCTCTGGTTCACCAGTGACACCAGCTCCTGAAGCAGCAGCTGCTCTCTGTGTTTATGGGCCTGAGTCTTCTGCCACTCTGAAGCACAGAAGAACAGATATGGGACAGGGAACAGTTTTGGAGGAAACAAGGAAATTTTCACCAACGGTAACAAGTTTACATTTTTTCTTCAATTCAATTCAATTTTATTTATATAGCACCAAATCACAACAACAGTCATCTCAAGGTGCTTTACATTGTGAGGTAGACCCTACAATAATACATACAGAGAAAAACCCAACAATCATATGACCCCCTGTGAGCAAGCACTTTGGCAACAGTGGGAAGGAAAAACTCCCTTTTAACAGGAAGAAATCTCCGGCAGAACCAGGCTCAGGGAGGGGCGGCCATCTGCTGTGATCGGTTAGGGTGAGAGAAGGAAGACAGGATAAAAGACATGCTTTATCTATACATTCTGTATAAACAAAGTTTACCTGACAATCAGGTGGTCAACAACAGAGACCCTGACTCGAGGTATCAGTAAACATGTAAAATCAGGACCCTGTACTACAAAGCAAGTTCAACATAACATGATATCATTATTGTCAAAGCGTGTGGCATACCCCAGTCATGACAAAAGTCACGTGGGACTGACATTTAATGTCATTTTCATTAGAGAACCCAGAAATTCACACTAGCAGCCTTCTCACACACTGCTGTCAGTAGCTGTAGAGAGTGGTCATAAAATAGCAAAATCTAATTGTTTCAAAAAGAAAAACAGGTGGCACTTCTGAGACTAAAGTGCCAATATTCATAAAAAGACAAGCCCGAAAGCAAATTTGACATCTTGCTCTTGGTTTCACGATGAATGTAGTAGCTGTCGACTATGCTAGATAAGACGAGTCCTGCAAAATTAAAGGCTATCCCTAAAGATGTGCAGTGGAAAACACGCTCATTTTAGCCACAAGTGACAAGTACTGAAGTCACACTGAATGTTTGTTCTCTTTTACACCGACTGAATTTTCTTATTGCATTTCTGAAGTGCAAATTCTATTTAATTTGTCTCTATTTGTTGAAAAAGTGAGGAAGCTAGTGCCAAAGGTCACAAAAAGTTGTTTGAAGTGAAACATGTTGTGTTTTTGTTTTTTATTTGTACAACCAAAGTTACTGATGAAATTCATGTTAATGAGTTTGATGTGATTTAAAATTAAACCTATGCTTTTTTTGTCACTGTTTTGTTGAGATGGGGTGCGAAAATATTTCCTCCTGCCAAGTGAGGATTGAAAGAAAAGGTTTACTGACAGGCTAAGTCGGTGGTTAAGCATAAATCTTGGCAGCAGCTGATTAGTTATACTGTATGTCATTATTATTGTCAATATTTCTTAGCTCTACGGGCATATCTCAGAAGCTAAACCTCATGAAGGTTTTAACAATTGACCTGTCTGCAAAACTACACTTTGAGCATTAAACTACAATATGGGAATATGAAACAGTTTAATAGCAACTGTTAGAAAGCCATACCATCAATTGCCATCATGTCCCTCAGCTCCTTGTTTAACAGCTCAAATCTTCTTTCCAAGTCTTGTTCTTCAAGCCTGTTAACCAGAACAGATGGATAATGATTTATGAGACACCAATATGTGTATTTTATTTCATTTTTTCTTAGGTGGGAACCCCCAGCCATATCTTTGCTATGTAGTGTTATGACAGTGTTAACCACTGCACCACCACACTAACTGCTAATAGAAGGTCAGTAGTTTAATTCCCCCGTTCCTCTAGTGCACAAATTTCAGCGGGCAAAATACCAAAACCCAAGGTGTAGGTGCGTGCGTGTGTGCGTGCGTGTGTGTGAGCGTGCGAGCGTGCGTGCGTGCGCACCAAAGAAGAGGTTTGAATGTCCTTTGTACTATTCCTGAAGACTACTGAAAGAAATTACATGAAACGTTGTGTAAGAGAGTTCAAGCTGTGTTGTAGACTGAAGGTGGTCATTGACTTTCAAGCTTGGTAAATTTGTACAAACTCTGTTTTTTTTTTGCCTTATGCGCTGTAATTCCATGTAATTCCTATTTTCCCAGCAAAATATGAAGGAATGAGGGGTGGCTCAAGACTTTGTACAGCGCTGTATGAAACGCATCCTAAAATAGATGGTTGGTAATTTTTTTAGTGTTTGAACATGAGCAGAAACCTTGTTGATAAATTAATTAGTTAATTTTTCATCCAAAATTGATGCAAAAAAGGACAAATTGGTGGACAAAATTTCAGAGTGTTGACTTGATGTGTCAGTCACATCTCACAGCACCCACCAACCAAAGGCTGAGAAAGGAAATCTTAACTACCGACAGAGATAAGCTAAAATCTTTGGCATAAGCAATCAACGACCAAAGCAAGAACATAAATTTAGCAGAACATGCACCACAGTGACAACATTAAACCAAAAATACATTTACATTTTTCAGGCGCTCTCTTAGAATTGTCAACCACAAACTATACTGACGTTTATTTATAGTGTCGCAAGTAGGATTGGGATATGTATTGAAATATGAACTCTGCATAGTCTTTTTGGGGATCTATTTGTAGAAAAAGCAATTGGAAAACACTATCATCATATGGCCTGTTTAGTAGCTATTCTGGAGCCTTATGCTTTAGTAGACTTTCACAGGTGCCATTTGCCAATTCAACAAAATTTGTGACATTTCAAATTTTTGCGTTTTCACAATAACTTAAAGGCCTACGGTTTGGTGAATGATTATGAATGAACTTTAAAGTTCTCACAAATTAGAATTATTGCCTCCTGGTTGTAAGTACCTCGTTATTTTTGGGGTACCTACAGCTCAAGTCACCTTGGTGGTTTTTACCCTGGCTGCTTCAGTCTGCACGCCAAATATCCTTGGGCAATATACTAACCCCAGTTCACACGCTGATGCATCCAACACGTGTGAATGTTAGGTATGACAGAAAGCATTTAATCATAGAAAATAAATGCTTGGCTGAATGAGGAATGTTGTATAAAGTGCTTTGAGTAGAAAAACGCTGTATTAGAACCAGTCTATTTACTTTCTGCCATCAGTGTGACAGGCCTGGACACATTAAGTATGAATATGTGTAAAATGTATACATATTTGTAACCTGCCTCTGCTAAACAAGTGCTGCTAAATGGACGTAGTGGAGAGATTTTTTTTGTTAATGTCATGGTATACTGTAAATTCTCCAAATTTATTTTCTGCACAATGTGTGCAGTGTGTGTGTGTCTTACAGTAGCTGTAGATGGTCCTGCCGCCGGATTAAAGCATTTTTCTTGTTAACCAGCGTGAACCATTCCTGAATCAACCTCTCCTCCTCCTCCTTGTCACTGCCTGCAGGGTAAAATCATCATTATTTTCCCATATTGTTTATCGTCTCTTTCTTAGATTAGAACATGCATTAATGTATGCTCAGTGTCATGTTTTTTACCTGTTTCCAGCAACTGTCTGAGTTTCCTCTCCACCACACCTGCTCTGTTATCAATGTGATTTTGTTCTGCTTCCAAGGCTTCCATTTGATTCAACACATACTCGCTCGGGTCCTAGATACAATAATGAACACATAATTGCTCATCTGTTTTTGAATTAATGATACATAATTGAATAAAAGTGATCATTTGAGCAGACGATGAGCAGCACAATGAGAGGAAAAGAAAAGATTTTTCACAGATTTCCTTACACACTTTACTAATTATAATAAAACAGCTGTTTGCTCACCTGGCCCTCTGGTCTCCCGTCCTTTAACACAGCATCCATTCTCTCTGCATGAAAAAAATTTAAAAATGTGCAACCAATCATTAATCATTATATCCAAGTCTTGTTGTTGTTGGGTTTTTGCTTTTTGTGTAAGTCAAAGAGAACTAACCAGTTTCTGACTTCCTTTGGGCTTCATGTCCCACATTAGCCTGCAGAGCCAAGAAACATCCACACACAGTGTAGATAAGAGAAAGAATGACATTTCAAAGGATTAAACAAATCAGGGGAGGCAACATAAGGCAACATACCACTGATATGTCTCCTTCTTCTACTGACCCGGTCCTGCGCTGTGACCTACGCTTCTTAACCAGATCAGCATCTCTGACACGAGAGAAGCCAGACTTGAACAGAAAATGAGTCCTTGGTGGTGCCACTGGAGATTGAGCTGCACTCACCCCAGCAACCTGCAAGCGTTTATTTCTGGGAGGTGGAACCACATCCCTGCTGGCTTTACTGTCCTTCTCTGCAGTGCTTGTACTCTGAAGACTTATACCCTCCTCCTGGAGTCTCTGGGCACAGTAGCGAACAGTTGCCTCAGGGTCATCTTGGGCCTCGCGGTCCCCTGCTACAGCATAACTGGACTCACTGGTGTCTTTGTCTATGTGAAGCACACTGAGCTCCTGGCCAGTGAAATGTGTGCGGATCTGGTTAAGGTAGGTCATGACAATGAGGCGATCAGGCACTGCAAGCATGACCATGTCTGAAGGATCCATCAGCCTTGAAATTCCAAGTTCAGCAAAGCCATTAAAGGCCTGCAACATGTTCAAATAGAGATAGAAGGATAGTATAAGGACTTCCCAAATATTAAGCAATCAGTACTTGTAATTTGATAAGAATATAGGAAATTGCTAACCACCTTTTTGTTGTTTTGCTTGATGTCATATGGATCCAACATTTCATAATTACTAGAAAAAGACAAAACAGGGCAAGATACCACGTTTATATATTAAGTTTTCATTGAACCTTTAATTAACCAGTAACTGCATTGACAAAGATTATTTTTCAAGGCAAATTTAGCCAAGAAATCATACCAAAAACTATAAAATCCTGTATGTGTAAAACTAATGTGTAAAACAAATTAAAAATCAAGCCTAATAATTACACATTAGACCTAAGTTAAGACTGTCGTCCAAAAAATATTATAACTTCTTGGAGAAAATGATTATTGAAGTTAGTTAGATGAGATGAATTGGAGGAAAATGGTCTAAATCAACAGTTATTAAAGTTGCTGTAATTAGTGATACACATCTGTGAGAAGGCTATTATTATTTTCTCTAATGGTTATAATTTTATTGTAAATTAATTCATGGAGTTATTACTACTTGGAGATAAAGGAATACTTGGTTCAGCAGAACTCTGACTATTTGTTAGCCTGGTTACAATGCCGAAAAGAAAACTATGGTTGTTCCACTAGTATATAAGGATGTCCTAGCTTAATGGAAGGCTTTATTTAATATAATGTTTTTCCAGGCCAGTCAAAACTCTTCTAAATTAAACAATTTCTTCACCTTCTTGTGCATTATCTGCTTAAAAGCATGCGTTTACGTCAGGGAATTGAGGCTTTCTGCTTTGTTTCATTCTTCTTCTGGGAAGCCAGAGTAAGCAGTAAGGCTTAAGCAGAACTAACAAGATGATCAATCTCTACTGGAGCAAAGTTTAGGTAGCTACTCTGATGCACATGGCATGGTTTCACATAGACTACTACAATTAATTTCTTTCCACAGTGTTGTGGAAAAAGAAGGCATGAGTAGATAAGGGATGTGGGATGCTAACATGCAAATAATCCCTAACATGCAAAAAATCCCAGCAGAAGAGCTTGCATAAATGTTACATTGGACATATGGAATCTTAGACACTCAACATCTAGACTAACATCAAAACAACTATTAACTCAGTGTACCAACATCCGAAAGAAGGTCACGGGGAGATACCATCATCCCTGCCCTCTGAGATTGGGTACCAAGCTCAACAACTGGTGCATTGAGTGCGAGAACAGCTGATCTGAGAGATAAGATCGTGGCTAAGCTGGAAACCCTCCATGCTAGATTTCCAAGACTATGTGAAATACCCTCTGATGGTCTAGTAGAAGATGTGAATGCAGCTTTACGGACAATCCCTACTGCGACCATCACTGAAACCAGCCAGCTGATCTATACCATGGCAGCAGTGATCATTAAGATGCTTGGCTGTAAGATAAACAGCAAACGGAGAAGGAAGAAGGAAACTAGAGGTCAAGATCAAGGCAGCATGGAGGGAAACTGGGTAACTATCGGAGCTGCAGAAAGGTGTAACAAAGAATGGGGTGTCAAAGAAGTACAGCAAGCTATCCATACCAGAGGACTTAGAAACTGCCAACCAAAAACTAACAGCCTTGGCCAGCTGTTTGAAGAGATATACCAGAAAGATAGAAGCCTGGAGAATAAACCAGATGTTTTCCATGAACCATCCAAGGTGTACTCTCAGTGGCAGGAGAACATTTTGAGAACAGCCCCACCAAGTCTGGAGACTTGAAGACCATATTGGAGAAGGATGCCCCCCATAACAACAATGCTCAGTGACTATGGAAGCTAAGAACATAGCAACCTCCCTGAAAAGAGTCCAGTAACTTTCACAGTGTATCAGGTAGTACGATATCAAGCGTGAAAAGATGGACAGAACTGGGTCCTGATGATACACACCTACTGGCTAAAGAAGCTGACTGCAACTGTCATGTACTGTATGAAGAGGGCCAGATGGAGGATCCAAAATGCACACTTACCAAGGCAAAACTAAACTCAAAAGCAGCTTTATTGCTTAACTAAAATGATACAGAAACCAAACTGGAAAGAACTGGAACTAGACAAACAGGCAGAACACAGCCACAGAGGGTGACGCAGACATAGTACACACAAGAGCAGGTATCCTAACAGGGACTGCATCTGGCAGCACAAATGAACCAGCTACTAATGGATGAGGCACACAAGGGAATAGCGAACTGAAGGCCAGACAGTCCTGATCCCCAAGAATCCCCAAAAGAGACCAGTCCCATCCAACTACCGGTCATTAACCTTCCTCAGCACCACATGGAAGCTTCTGGCATCATACTGCCTAAGATGAACAGGCACATAGCTCAATACATGAACAGGCCACAAAAAGGAATTGGCAGAAACACCAGAGGGGCAAAACACCAGTTACTGGTAGACCGAGCAGTCACCCAAGACTGGAAATTCACACTGTGCACTGCCTGGATTGCCTGCAAGAAAGCCTATGCCTCAATGCTTCACACATGGATCCTGAAATGCCCAGAACTATACAAGATCAACAAGATCCTGAGAGCCTTCATCAGAAATTCGATGGGGATGTGGCAAACAATACTAGAGGCCAACTTCAAGCCAATAGCATAAGTCCCCATCAACTGCAGGATCTACCAAGTAGATGCCCTGTCCCCACTGTTCTGTATAGGCCTTAACACCCTCAGTGAAATCGTCAACAAGACTGGCTATAGATACCAAGTATGGAATGGAGCAATTGTCAGCCACCTCCTCATGATGGATGACAAGCCTTATGCTAAGAATGAATGAGACATACCTTTAGGCTCTACAGCAATGACACTGAAATGTCATTTGGACTGGAGAAGTGTAGTCAAATAGTAACGAAGAGAGGGAAAGTAGTCAGAACTGAGGGTATTGTACTACCTGAAGGCAACATTGTAGACATTGAGGACAGCTACAAGTACCTGGGAATCCCACAGGTAAGTGGGAACCATGAAGACGCTGCTAGGAAAGCTGCAACCAACAAATACCTGCAGAGAGTAAGGCAAGCCCTGAGGAGTCAGCTGAAGAAGAAGAAGAAGAACCAGGCAATCAACATCTATCTGGTGATCAGAACTGGGATAATAAGCTGGCAAAAGGAAAAGATAGAAGCTACTGACATCAAGACTCCTTACCATGCATGGAGTCTCCAGCACCCTGAGACTGTACGCTAAGCAGAAGGAGACCGAAGACTAGTAAGTGCCAGATCCACTATCCAGGATCAGACAACGAGCATCCATGAGCACATCAGGAAGATGGGCAGAACTGACTGTTTGCTTAGAGAGTATCTCAGGCAGCAGAAACTCGAGAAAGAAGAGGAGCAAGGAGAGGAACCATTGTGGAAATACAGGCTCCTGCACAGCATGTATCATGGTCAGATAGAAGAAGTGGCTGACATCCAGAAATCCTACAAGTGGCTGGACAAAACTGGACAGAAAGTTAGCACAGAGGCACTAATCATGGCAGCACTGGAACAAGCTCTGAGCACAAGATCCATAGAGGTTGGGGTCTATCACACCAGGCAAGGCCCCAGGTGCAGGCTGTGCAAAGATGCCCCTGAGACAATCCAGCACATAACAGCAGGGTACAAGATGCTAGCATGCATACATGGAATGCCATAACCAAGTGGCCTGCAAATTATACAGGAACATCTGAGCCTGAGGTCCTGAGGTCAAAATGGCACATGCCCACTAGGGTGGTTGAGACTGACCAAGCTTGGATCCAGTAGGACTTGAAGATACAGACGGACAAACTGGTGATGGCTAACCAACCAAATATAGTACTGGCTGACTACATAACAATGAAACACTACATTTTTTACATATACCACAGAAGTAGCTAAACATTTGGCCAGTGAAGCCCTGGAAAGCTACACACAATAGCTGTTGTTGCTTACAGTCAAGCTAAAAATTAAACTAGCAGTCCACAGTCTATCCAGTAAGGGTGATATGGCTACTGTTTCTTACATCTTTTCTGGGTGGAAGTGGTGTAAGATGGCACAAAACGCGAGGCCGTTCCTCCAGGAAGTGCTGAAATTGGTAATCTTCACATTCTTGTGATTCTTTGTGATCTCCTGACACCATTCCAGTAGGGACTGACTTGACGTAACTAAGGTAGGACTTCCCAGTGGACTCTAGAAAACACAATAAGATCATTTTGAAATTATAGTGATACAACCTTTGACATAAAGTGCAGAATTTCACATTTTTAATTGAATAGGTTTAATGTGCATTAAACGTTAAGTATGTCTGTGAAGGTTCTCAGTCATCCAGGTCATCGTAGTCTAAAGACATTAAACGTTAAGGAGTTTAAAGCTTTTTAGAGCTTTAAACTCTTTTAAACTCTTTTTTCAGGGGTCAAATTTATTTAATAGAGTCAATTTTATAGATATGTTAAGGCTACTGTGTCATTATGACCTTATAAATCAAGAAGTTTAAATGTCTAGATTTGATTGCAAATATGGCATGCACATTTGGAAGTTACTACCAGCATGCTAAAAAAGGAAATCCCAGTTCAAATGATAAAGGCCATCCACAGTGTGCAGAAACATGCCAAGGAAGATAGAACAGATGAACCTTAAAAATCTGTAAGAACCGATGGAAGAAAAAGTATACAAAAGGCTTGTGAAACCTGAAAACAACCCAGTTTTTGAAGGTGACGTGGACACTTATAAATCACTCTCACTATCTCCACTTGGCTCTGTTGATCATAACTATATGCATTTACTGCCAATTTATAAAGCAATTTTAAAAAGGCAGACAGTACAGATGAAGGAACTGCACAGAAGAATATGTGCTCTATCTCCAGGAGTATTATGACTGGTACTATGAATGTCCAATAAAGGCAAATGCCAAAAAAACAAAAACAAAGCACTACCATCCATGTTACTCTTTAATTCAGAGTCTGAGTGTGCAGATACACCAAACTGTTTTCACAGTGATTTTAATACTTTTGATTTTAGTATGGAGATTCAGGAAGTAAGCTTGATTACAATCAGTACCAACCAAATACTGACCAAAGGAATGTCAGTCCTCAAGTGTAAACAAGTCTCGGAACTTGACAATATTTATAATTGTCTAGTCAAATCTTGTGCTCAACAACTGAGTCCTGTATTTCATTACACTTTTAATAAGTCGACCTAATGACAATTACATTTTTAATAAGACAACCTAATGTATTGAAGGAAACTGTTTTAGTACCTGTTTGGAAATCCAGTTATCCCAAAACTCTAAATGTTTTCAGATTGGTTGCACTTACAGTTGTGGTCAGAAGTTTACGTATACAGGAATGTCCATGAATTTTGGGCTATTAATGAATTCTTTGAACTGTTGTTTTTCCATTGTGGAATAATTGGACAGCATACATCTTTAATTACTTTAAAAAACAAGAATTGATTCATTTGGGATTTTCTCTAGTACACAAATTGCCAAAAGTATTTGCTCATCCGCCTCCACATGCATATGACCATGACATCCCGTGTTAATAAGATGCCTGTCCAGGGTGAACCCTACCTCTTGCTCTAAGACTGCTAGAATAGGCTAGAATAGGCTCGCCCCAAAGCATAATATCTTCACCTCCATGCTTGACTGTGGGGATGGTGTTCTTTGGGTTATATACAGCATTTTTCTTCTGCCAAACACAGCTGATCAAGTTGATCCCATGGAGCTTCAGACCAAGAGAAATTGATGGTCATTTTATATTTCTTCCATATCTGAATAACTACACAAACAGTTTTCACCTTATCACCAAGCTTCTTGCTTATGGTCTTATAGCCCATTCTAGTCTTATGCAGATCTACAATCTTGCCCTTGACATCTTTTGGCAGCTCTTTGGTCTTGTCTATGGTGGTGGAGAGGCTGGAATGGAAGATATTGATTCTGTGGACAGGTATCCTTTATACACATAATGAGCTGAGATGGGAAGTATCTGTAATAGATTTATTGATTGATTGCAATCTATGTCCCACATGGGCACACAGCCAATTGTGGGAGTCACAATTCTAGCTGTGTTGTAGGGGATCAAATACTTATGTATTTCAATGACATACAGATCAACTTATAATATTTTTTCTGAATTTTATGGTTGATATTCTGTCTCTCTCCATTAAAATCAAACCATAAAACTTTGAGACAGATTATTTCAAATGAGCACTACATTGTGACTGGTTGTAGTTTAGTCAAAGGTGCACACCTTCAAACCCAGCAAGATGCCTTGTGTAAATTTCAAAAGAATCCAGGTAACATTTCTTCACTCCAAGAAATATGTTACACACAGTTATTTGATCAATTGTTCATATAGAAATATATTAGTAAGTAAGCGTAAATGTACCTCCTGAGATGGAGCCCCACCAGTAAGTTTTTTCTGGGATGTTGGCTCCCTGGCCTGCTCAAGGGCAACAACTTGTGACTTGCTGTCATCTAACGAAGAACAACTCAAACGCTTCTTATTACGAGGCATAGGTACAGGCTGACCTGATAATTCTTCTCTTGTTTCCCTTTGCCTGGAAATACACACAAATGCAAAGCAAATTATAAAAATGTAAGTATGTTTATGCTAAAATTAATTATTTATTAGTTACTGATAAGTTTCCAGACCATGTTGCTAATTTAACATACATAGTTTTTTAGTTTAGTTTAGTTTCATTTTTTTAAAGGATGCAAACTTTAATGTATAAAGAGAAAGAAAAACATATACATATCTAAGTTATAATTTACCCCCTCACACATCGTAATGTGTATTGACTAATCTTACCTGAACTCTGAACAACCTGCAGTGACAGACACAAAGCCAAAGTCCAACTCTTCATCTCTCTTTTCCTTTTTTAGGTCAATTTCCATTTGTTCACTAACTTTATTAATGTCTAGATGCAGCCAGTCATCCTGAGAAGAAGCAACAGTACTTGCAAGGTACCCATCAGTCTCTGCTTCCTGGACTTTCTCCATGTCATACTGTTCAGTTACTGTCACTATAGCCTTCTCACAGGGATCTGTAAAAACATGTTCGTCTGTAAAAGTCCAGCCTTCAGTGGTATCACCACCGTGCTCTGTATCATCTCCAGCATGTGACTGACTAAATTCTTCTTGCATTGCTGCTAGAACTTCCTTTTCTAATTGTAATGTATTGTCATATTCTCCATGAATTGTGACAAAACCTAATTCAGATATTATACTTGAATCCAGTGATGATGAGCCTTCCTTTGATTCCTTGTTAGTGACAGCTGAACGATCTGAGGTTTCAGTGTCATCTGGGAAAAAATCACTATGACGTTTCTTTACTCTTGGTTTCGGCACAGGCAAACGTGCGAGTTTTAGTGTCAATTCTGAAGAATTATTATCCTCTGCTTGAACATCTTTCTCATTGGTTAATCTGCTTTTCCTTAAGTGTACACCAGCCACTACTTCTGTAGGTGTTAAAGGTTGATAAACTGGGGAAAGAAGAGGAAGGTCTTTATTATGTTCCACCTCTGACAGTTCTTTAGCTGTTGAAGAAATGTGTGAAGGGTTACCATGCCTTGCTGACTGTGGCTCTTCTCCATTATAAGCTTTAGAGGCTCTCTCTGTAGCTGAAAAGTCATCAGAGAAGGTGCCACTGGAATGTATATTCATACAAGGCCTTGGGCTAGAATAAGTTGTTTGTGCTAGGTTTTCAGTTCCTGCAGTCACTGGTGCATCCTCTGACAACTGGGGAGTTTTGAAATTAAGTGCATCAATAGATGTGTCACAAGTTATTGCTGGTTGATTTAGTTCTTGCCTATCACCAACTGCTGCTTTATCAAACTGGACTGGTTTAGCAGATTTCTTAACTGTAACATTCAAATTTTGTGGTGTAATTCCCTTGTCACTGTCAATTGAAGGCAAATACTTGCCACACTGAGGGTGATGTATCTTCTTAATGATTGAAATAGTGGCAGTTTTCTCACAATGAAATAGCTCTGACTTTGGGATGATATCCTCAATTCTTTCGAGTGGGCTTCCGAGATTAGAGCCCTGGACAGTTGTGTTCGTGTCTTTCTTAGGCAATTTCAGAGTTTGAACAAAATCAGTTTCTTGAAAATGTTCTTTGGTTATGTCGCTCTTTCTTTCTGTCATTTGGGTCATGTCTGTCTCTTCACCTTTGTGTTTATGAACACCTGTAGGAGGTGACCCTTGAACATTTTCTTTACTGTAACTGCTCTGAAGAAAACATACAGAAACCCTACCATCTCCATTCTTTATGCTGGAAGATGAGGCAGGGTAAGTAGCAGGTTGTGTAGATATTCTTTCCTCATTAGCATCCTTGTTTAATGACTCCACTGGGACAACTTCAGGAAGACACTTAACAGATACACCATTCAATTTTTGTTTGTGGTCTAGGGTTAAACTATCTTTCTTTCTAAGAGGCCGTTTAGGAACTGCGTTTTCACCACCACACTCTTTCTTTGGTGGGTCTTGAACTTTTCTTCTTTTTGGCTTCCTCCCTCGCTGCAGTACTGAATTGCCAACTTGTGCTCCATCTGAACTAATGTTTTGATCACGTGAGGCTTCTTCCAAGACAACATCCAACATTACTTCTCTATCTTTAGTGGCATCTGTTAATGTCTTATTTGATGTGGGCTTCTTGGAGGTAGCATCATTTTCTTCCATGCTTATTTGTTCAGGGCTTAAGAAAAACAAAGGACAAACTTCAGAGTCA
>VOQK01029370.1:0-13449 GCA_015052645.1 Benitochromis conjunctus | reverse complement strand
GTCATATATTTCTACGATGCATGCAACCACCTATTAAGACAGAAGCCAAATCCTGATACACAACAAGTCATTAGAACAAAGCTGCACATACAGGAAACAAAGACAAGGTTAACCTTATTATACAAAGCTACCAATATTGCAGTTCCATATTCCAGTGTCAGTACTGGCTGACTTTACCATCACAGGCATCCTGAGCAGTAAGCACTCATAAGCAAAATAATAGAGATGTTATCATCAAAAATGTACACACCATGCAACCAGCACTCACCCTTTTTCCAGCTGACAAGAAGACAACACCACTCTAACCTCATCCTGTTCTACCTCAGTCTGCTGCCTTGGAAGTAAACCTTCAGTGCACTTTGGTGTATGAACAGCGACCTTCCCTGTGAGTAATCGTTCCTTTGTATGCTCCTTGGTGTGGTCAATAGAAGCCTCAAACCTGCCCTCAATGGGGGTCATTGTTGCATCCAAAGAAGAGAGAAGCTTGGCTTGGTGATCAGTTTCAGCTAATGCAGAGTTTGACGGCCCCAAGATTGATGCTACAGTTTCGTAACTGAGAAATGAATTAATATATGAGTGAATGAAAGCTGGAATTATGTATAATTTGTCTTTTCTATCAGCATGTAGCTCATTATTGAAACCAGTAAATATTGGCGATGCATTCCCATGCAAATGCAGTCTAGTAAAGTTTTCACTTTACTTAAAACTAAAATGTGCATTTGAAAATTAAGGGAGTTCAATATTGTGGTGGGGTTTTTCTGTGACTTGTGTTCAGGGGAGGGGTGGTGGAGAGGGTTCAGGGGTCAGTGCCAGGGGAGGCTGGTTAAGGTGGCTGGTGCTCAATGTCTAACCTGGACCTGGAGTGGCGGTCCAGGTTAGATCGATCTCCACGCAACATTGTAGAGGCGTGTCAACCAAGAAAGCCCTACAACATCCAGAGCTTTCAGGAACTCAGGGCAGACCTCATCCACCCCATCCACTCCACGCCAGTTTAGCTCACTGAGACCATATGCTGTATGACTGAGAGCAACTGGCCCTGGTTCAAATCTGACCTGCAGCCTTTTGCTACATACCGTCCCCTCTCTTTGCTTGCCTGTCACTCTTAACTGTATCTATTAAATAAAGCCAAAAAAGTGGTCTGCGTAGGGCATCCTGACTGGAATGTCTGCTGGTGAACCAGCCTGCTAAATCTGTTAAGACCAGCGTCTACCACCTTCAGACTGACAAGCTGGCGGAGTGGCTGAACAAGACAAGTCCATAAAGGATAAATGTAATTGGTATCACTGGCTAGACCCTCTGTTTTTGCAGTGCAGTAGGTGGCCCAAGCCTCCACTGAATCGTCTATCTTTCAGTTGCTGTTTGGCAAGAACCCACAGGTAGTGGGGGACCTAATTTTAAAAAATGGGATGAAGGTCACACCCAGGGAAAAATAAAATTCAATACATCCTAGACCTGAGAGCAAGGCTTTAGTCCTGTTTTCACAGGAGAATCTGCTCCAGGCCCAGTAACATCAGCAATGGCTGTACAAGAGAGGGACTACGCGAAGACATTTTTCACTGGGAGATCTTGTATTCTCCCTTCATCAAGCTCACAAGTACTCACCAAATGGCAAGGACCCTTTGTGGTCACACAGTGAATGAAGTGGTGCGGTCAGACACGGGTGAAGCCACACAAATATACCACCTTAACCTCCTAAAAGCATGGAGAGAGGCTGAAACTGCTTCTCTGGTGAGCTCGGTTAAGGATGGTGATGAATTGGGGCCCAACGTACCAAATGTAACCATTCCCCCAGTCTCACAGTTTGCCGCTTACCCCATGCCCCAGGTCGACAAACTCCTAGAACGGTTAGGCACTGCTTGCTTTTTTACAATGCTGGATTTAACCAAGGGCTACTGGCAGATTCCCTTGTCTCCAGAGTCTATAGAAAAAACTGCCTTCTTCTCTTCATACAGACTGTACCAATTTAGTACAAGGGCTGGGGGCTTTTTGTCCCAGCAAGTGAGCGGTGTTGGCCAACGTGGATGAGGCTGACTAAAAGAGCCAGCCTGTGGATGTTGGGACAGTGTAAAATAAAGTGAAAACTGCACCGTGAGCACAAACAGTGTGTGTCATGTGTGTTGTGTCAGGGCTACAACTACACAAACTGTGTTACAAATATAGAATAAACTGGACACTATCAGACTCTGTCTAGGATTATGAATAAGCAACCCATGCTTTATGCTATTGGTTTCAGTTAGAACTTACACTTACCCTTTGTGGAAAACACCCACAATAGTATTTACTAATCCAGAGATATCTTTTTCCTTTTCTGATAGAGAGGATTCTCCTTTTTTTTCTGTTATTGTTCCTTCAGCTTCCAATAGTTCCCAACCTAAGATTCCCACCAGCTCAAATCTTTCCAGTGGTTTCTTCACTGTTTGGTCTTCCTCTGCTGCTGTCCTCTCTATTTGAGATTTTCTGAGGACCCGAATATAAAGGATTTTAAAGCTTGGTCCTGAAAACTTAAATAGCACTAAAATTATAATATCATGAAATTCAATGTCATATTTGTGGTCAGTTTACCATGCAATCTAAACATACCATTTGCTGGCCCAAGCACTACATGTTAGGCAAACACTAAATGCAAAAAGAAAAAAAAAACCTGCAAGAGCACTGGGCATGTCCACTTACCTATTATCTATATTAAGTTCTATGTTTTGCTTGGCACCAATTTTAGGTTTCTCTTCTGTTTAAAAGAAAAATCAAATAGATTAAAATATATGGCAACAAAAGATAAATCCGAGCTTCATATTAACATTACAAATGTCTCACCATATGAAAGTTCTGTGCTTGGACTGCTACCAGATGCAAAAGAAACACCAGGAATTCCTGTGTCTTTGAGATATGACTCTGCATGAGGTAATTCTTGTAATTTTTGCTTCTTAGTTGCAGGTGGCAATGACACAGGCATTGTTTTTGCAATTGGATTCAATTGCAAAATACTGGGGAACCCAGGAATTTGAGTCAGATTTGGACACGATGGACCCATTGCTGCCATGTTCTTAATTTCATCTTGTTTATGGTCTTGGTTTGCTGGAAAGTCTGCAATACTATTTCTATTATTCCGTAGGTTTTTAAACAAGATCTTGTTGAATGTTGCCACAGTTTGTATGTTCATAGATTCAGCACTATGCCTTCTGGCTGATGGAAAACCTGGGATGCATGAAACACATGGAGCAGAAGAGTTTAGGCTGACCATATTTGGTGATTTGTTTAAAATTTGAGCAGACGGAAAACCAGATACTCTGGCTTTTTGGGGGCAAGATCCCACTTGTGCTATCATCTTTGTTATATTGAAGCAATCCAAGTTGTCCTGTTGTGTAAGTACCACAAACATTTCTGCCATTTTCTTCTGAGGTCTTAACAAAATTGATTTTGTTTCACTTAGCCAACCTGTGCTTGGTACTGGAGTCATGGATGCAAATCCCTCGATACTTGAAGCACCGGCGCAATAAGGCACAAAACTTATTTTGGATTTAATCTTGGAATTACAATGGGGTGCAGACTGGAATCCAGGGATTCTGGAGTTTTCTGGGCAAGCTGGCACCATTAAATTCATAGTCTCTGCATTTGGATTTGGAACATCTTTAATAAAAACTGTCTCCTTTGGCTTTTTACACAAAGTATATGGATCTAAAAGCCATTGGAATTTTAAACCCACTTTGAGTGAGGCAAACCCTGGCAAACTTGACACTTGCGGGCAAGCAGGTAGGACACTTAGGATACTGTATCTAGTGACAGTAGGAAAGCCTGGAATCAATGATGATCTTGTACAAGATGGAACTAAAGGAAGCATGTGGCTTGGTTTGTCTATGATCGTTGGTGAGCATATTATGCTAAGATGACTATTCTTTTGTGGTCTGTGCATCAATAAATCAGTTTCAGATGGCCATCCCACTTTCAGGTGTGATTCAATTGATGAAAATCCAGGTACAGTAGAAATTACTGGACACAAAGGAAGGAGGCTGACCACATTCAGGCCATGAATTTTGGGACATGGAATAGATGGGAATCCAGGAATACTTGAAACTTTGGGACAAGATGGTACAAGGAAAACCATCAATTTCATTACCCTCTCACTACTTTTCATTTTGCTCTCTCTCTTATTTTTACATCTGTCCATGTGCTCTTCTTTTATTCTTCGTTCAAACAGTGGTTCCTTATTTATTATCCACTCTTTTGAATCATAAGATGACGGAAATCCTGCTATTTGCGACAGTTTTGAGCATGAAAGACTGACCATATCTCTCATATCTGCAACATTATCCATTCTGGGATTTGGTACAGAGGGAAACCCAAAGATGCATGAATTCCTTGAGCAACTTTGTGCAAGAGACACAACTCCATTCATGTTTGTTGGTATTTGATTGAGCTCCATTGCTAATATAAGCTTCTTTTCAGTCGGCTTCTCCCACAATGGCTGATAAATGGTGTTCCAGTTTTTGCTGTCAGCTTTCTGTATTGATGGAAAACCAGCTATACTGGAGACAGTGGGGGAAGATGGAAGGAGACTGAGCATACTAGACTCATTATAGATTACTGTCGGTGCAAAAACAGATGGAAATCCTGGGACAGAAGCTTTTTTTGGACAAATCGAGGCAAAGGTTGACATTTCCTTCATTTCATCACTGTGAAGGCTATATTCAGTCATTACTATGTTGAGTTTCGCTTGTGTTACTGCTAAAAGTTTATAATCTGTTATCCAATCTTTGCTGAAAGGATTCTCCACTAATGAGGGAATGCCTTCAATTAGAGAGATTTTTGGACAAGAACCTAAAAGGCTGTTTTTAGCCAATCCACAATTTACTATAGTAGATTGTGGAATCAAGGTCATGTCTGTTATTGAAGAATGCTCTGGACATGTTGGTGTCAAAGCTCCCAGTTTTTTAATTCCATCCTTCTCTTTTAGTAACACTTCTCTTCCAGTCATGGCACTAAATTCCAAATGCATTTCTTCTTGTGATATCCTTGATCTGTTATCAATAACAGATTCTGTGCCAGGTATGCTAGATACATCTGGACCAAAGTCATTTATATCCACTGGACTTTTTCGAAGAAAAGCATAACTGTATTGCGATACAGATGGGAATCCTGGATTTCTAGCCTTCCTGGGGCAAGAGCCTGCCAGTGAAACCATTTCCTGCTTTTCACTTTCATTCTCCTCTAATGAAAATGGTGGTAATATTCCCTGTATTTGAGATTGTTTCTTCCAGATTAGCTTTCGATCAACACGCCAGTGTCTTGCATCATCTAGTGGCATTTTGGATGGCATGCCAGCAATGTTTGTCAATCTGGAACAGGTTCCCAAAAACGTAAACTGTTCATAAACAGTTTCAAGCGCCACACAACTTGGCATACATTGTGCACTAGGCTGGGGAAAGTTTTTATCCATTTCTAGATATACATGTCCTTCTGGGTGAAGACCAAATTCTGTGGTTGTAATTTCAATATCAGTTGATGACTTTTTCCAAGTAGATTCATTATGCAAAGGGGATTCAATTGTTTGTTTAGAAGTAGTAGGAAATCCAAATGTGCCACTGATGGTTTGGCCAGGCAACAGTATCCCAGCTTTTTTATTTGTCTTCATTTTATCACCAGCAGTGCTCAACATAGATGCACAGGTGAACGATGGGTGCGTTTCAGCCATTTCTTTCATCATCTCAGTGTCTTTCTGTGGTGGTTTTCTAATTTCCTCTGTAGTCACCTTTGGTAGCTCTTCCCACAGAATGCACCTGTCTGCAGGATAATTTTCTGTAGTCATTTTTGGTAGCTCTTCCCATTGTATGGTGTTATTATTTGGAGGTTTTTGTAGTTGCTGTTCAGCATTATTTACTTGGGTTTGGGGTAGTGATTTTGTAGCACCAATCGAACTTGTTGACTGCAGTAAAACCATGTTTTCATCACTAAAGAGAAGGTAAATACAAAGTTACAGTCAATACTCTACAAAGTCAAGGAGGAGGATGCCACAATAATATAATAAGTGTATTAGATCATTTTATCAAAGATCAATGCATTTCAAGATATTTTCATAAATACCACACACCACACTCAAGAACTGCACCCCACAAACAAAGCACCAAGTCACAACATTTTGCCAAGATGATTCCACAGCAACAGTTAGAATATACTTAGTATATGCAACGATATGTAAAAAAAATCTTTAAATCTATCAAATAAGAGCTTCAGAAACAACATTTTTGTCATTTGTTCTGCCTTTGTTGCAATACATAGCCTTTGATTACTTTTTTATTTATTTTCATTTTTGGTTTATATTCAGTGCTTTTAGCTGCAACCAATGTTGCTTAGTAACATCACTATTGCTGGACTATTGACAATAACAACAACTGAAGCTCATCTCCTAAAAAGAGCATAATTAATGGCATACAGAGCAGAGGTCAGGTATCAGACTCACATACACTTACCTGCCCTCACTGTTTCTAGCATACCTCTATATCATAATCTGACGTAATGGCAACCAATGACTCTGAACGTGACTTCAGTGATCTCAGCTCCTTTGCAACACTCTCTCTCCTTTGTAACTTACGTTATAACTTTAGCAACCACAAAAAAGTTCAAAACTACACAACTGATACAGACTATAAATAACAATTTTGCCATGCTGGCAAAGCTGGTGTCAGCTGGTGTTAGATGTAAAAATGTATCACATTGCTGCAAAGCAAGGGACTAACAATCACAAGTAGTGGCATGTCAGGAATTGAGTGCCACATTTCACAAGTCACATTTCTAAAAACAGAATCAAAAAGCAGAAGTTTCAAAAACTAACGCAGAAACATCGCAAAGGGAACTCAAACACCTTTTTTGAAAACAACAGCTTCATCTTCTTAACATGGGATCTAAAATCCTTGTTCATCAGTCTTTGTTTCTTTGTGTCAAGGTCTAATCTGATTGGTCTGACCTTTTCCATAACATTACAACCCTATTCGGTTGAGATGGTGGTTGATCGACTTGAATTTCAGAATATGATGTCAGCAGCCTTGATGGGAAAGGTTTATGACTTCATTGTCAATGTGTACTTCTTATGCAACTTGGTTAGAGACAATATATCGGCCATATCTCTATAGAGCAGGTCATCTATTAATCGGAAGGTTAGTGGTTTGAGTCCAAAACTGGACTCTTTCCATTTAATGCCAGTCAGCACACAAGCGGCTGCATTTTGGACCAACTGCAGACGATAAAGAGAGGCCTGGTCCAAACCAAAGTACAGAGAATTGCAGTGGTCCAGTCTGCAAGTAACGAACAGATGAACAACACGTTCAAAGACATAAGCTGGAAGGTATGACTTTACCTTGGCTAGCTGTCTCAAATAAAAAAGCTGGATTGGACTACTGCGCTCACCTGCCTTAACAGTTTAAAGGAACCATTAAGGTGTACACCAAGGTTCTTTACATTTGACTTACAATAGGAAGAACAATTTAACGACATCTGCTATTTAATGTCATCAAGGTAGTGAAGTAATAGCTGAAGTGAGTCTGTCCCTGCTTTTAAAGGCAGATAGATCTGCAAGTCATCTGCAAAAAAGTGAAATGGAAGGTTGTACCATGAAAAAATAGACCCCAATGGCAACATATACAGTGCAAACAAGGCAGGACCCAAAATAGAGCCTTGATGTACACCATAATTAAGAGAGGGTATTTTGGAGCTCTGGGGACCCATGTTGACATTAAAAGTCCTTCCAGATAAGTAGGACCGAAACCATTGAAAAGCAGACCCTTTTAGGCCAGCATATGATTCCAGCCGTGATAGCAGGATGTCATGGTCGACCGTGTCAAAGGCTGCTGTTAGGTCCAACAACAAGAGGGCAGCAGGGCTGCCAGAATCCAGAGTTAAAAGAATATCATTAAATATCAGATGGTGGAACTGAAGGTTCGGGAAAAAACAAACAATCGTTTGTGACATAAATTATGCCATTGTATTGTCATCTACAATGACCAGCGCATATTACAATCATAAAAAAATGCCACTATGGAAAAGATAACCAATGATTCTTCACTTTCCTGGGTAACATGAGATCAACAGCACCATGTTTGAACAGTTTTTGTTGTTGTTTTTTTACTGTGGTATCAACAGCTTGGGACCATGGTTCTGTTGGAAATCCAGGGTTCAAGGCTTGTTGTGGACAGCATGTAAGCATAGACAGCATTATGTTTTTGTCTCTTCACGACATTTTCTCAACTATATAATCTTTCCAAAAAACTGAGTGGATTTCTGCAAACTGTATCCCTGTGGACAGTGATCTGTGCTTTTCCTATTGTGTTGGCAAGTGAAAAAAAAGTCTTAGTAGGTTTGTCAGTAAGTTTATATAAAGTGCAACTAAACAGCAAAAGTGAAATGTTTATACTACTGGCTATTGTCCAGAAAGAGATAACTATCACTGTCCACACACCAGCCACCATAATCTTTAGCAGTCTTCTTTCAAAGTGGGCCTGAAATTTTACTGTGTTTGAGGAAGATGACAAAGGATTTCAACATGCTTGAGGCCTGTTTCATCAGATCCTCCACTGACTTTTCTCTACAATGAGATGGAATATTTAAATGCTTGGGACAGGGTGATAAAATCGTGACTTTTCTGGTTCTGTAACTGGCCTTTAAACAAAAGAAAAGTGTGGGAAACTCCATTCTTCACCAAACTCCCTGTGGAAGACAAATCCACAAACTCTGGTATATCTTGGACAAGCAGGGAGCAGACTTAGCATCCATCCATCCATCCATCCATCCATCCATCCATTTTCCAACATCTGGCAAAGTACTGATGGAAAACCTACTAAACAGTCTATCAAAGATATTACCAGGTGGGTAATATGGAGACCACACACACACACACACACACACACACACACACTTTTAGCAGTAAATTTTGTAAATTTCTATAATCAAACTAAGTCTTTCAGCTTGACAAACCATGATTTTGCCCAGGAATACCAGGGATTTCATTATGTCTAGCGCCTGAAAGCTTTATTCTGTGGGCAACTTCTTAACACATATATTACATCTTTAGTGGTTTTTGTATATTTATGGTACCCACTGAAAAAAGTAAGCTTGTGTACTCTTCTAATGCTATTTAATGTTTTCAAAGCATGCCACCCATTCTGTGAATTCTTTTGGGATTGAAATGGCATTGGGTTTATAGATAGATAGATAGATAGATAGATAGATAGATAGATAGATAGATAGATAGATAGATAGATAGATAGATAGATAGATAGATAGATAGATAGATAGATAGATAGATAGATATAGATATGTTGTAATAAAAGTAAAATAAGCTGCACAAATTCCTGCCTGCTTGAGCTCACCATTTGTACAGCTTTGAAGTATTCTCATCATCAGGTGTTAGCGCGTTGACGTTGACAGCCCTAATTTATAGCATTTATTTATTTTCTTGATCTTGATGTTGTTTTGTTCATTCATTTTTGTAGACCACATTCTTTCTCACTAAATACATCTTCCAATTATGAGACTTTAATTTAAAGCAACACTTCCTGAGTCGCATTAAAAATTATGTAACAATAAAGAAATAAAGGGAACA
This sequence comes from Benitochromis conjunctus, assembly GCA_015052645.1. Lineage (NCBI taxonomy): Eukaryota > Metazoa > Chordata > Actinopteri > Cichliformes > Cichlidae > Benitochromis > Benitochromis conjunctus. Next base: position 3,863 of record VOQK01029370.1, on the reverse strand, counting down.
TAACTTCTACATAATGTTCTATACACAGCAGCTTAAAATAAAGTGGTTCAGAATTGCATGAGAATATAATCTTAAAGAGAGGAAAAATGTAAAGGCTTTTCATTTTATAGGCCAATTCCCTGAAGGATCCAATTAAAAAAAGATAACTACACCTCATGAAGTACTCTCGAAACTACAGTTTGCCAGAACCAGAAGCAAAAATGTTGTAATATCGGAACATGGATTATTGCTTGACAATCATGAAAACAAACCAAATGTTTAGAAATACCAAACTAAAGTAGCCTGCAGAGCCAACTTACCCTGCTGATGGTTTGGCAATCTTCAGTCCAAAAGCTGTATCTCTTTTCCACTCTGAAGCTGTGAACTGCTCTGACTTTTGGCTGGCTGGGTCGCATTGGTTATCCTCTTCATTCAGAGTGCTCAGCTGTCTTTTGAATTCTAAAAAGAACGAAAAGCAAAGATACGATTTTGCTAATCAACCTAAAAAAATTAGGTTCATGTGCCATCACACTAGCATAGCAGCTACACACTGTGCTGAACCTAACCATGTGTATGTACCTGCATCATGTTCACAGACTGAAAGAGAAGGCTTAGAAAACACATGAGCAGAGGAAGGATCTAGAGGAGAAGGTGAGGCGGTCTCTAATGCAGATGTGACCTGAGGTTTCCAAAAGGAAATATATCCAGATCCTCCACTGGGTTTCTCATCTAAAGGCTGAGCAGTGGGCAGAGGGGAGGAAGCTGATAGGAAAGAAAACAAGAAGAAAAGGGGAAAACAGAAACAAATGAAAGAAACAGACAGAAGTACAGCAAGCAGTCTCTGATCAACATGGCAGAGTACTGGTCTTGAGCTGAGTTAGAGTAGAGCAGAATTACACGGCATCTCTATTCTCTGCTTTTTCTGCAGAAGTGCATCTTGTCCAGGATCACCGACAAAGAGATGCAGAGACCTAGGAGAGTGGGCAAGCTGTGCTAGAGGGACCTGAGATTTAGGAGGCCTCCATTCAGTCTGCCAGGAAGCTGAAATAAAAAGGGAAAAACATGGGAGGACAGAGTGAGGAAAAAACACAGATAAAGGCAAAGTAAAGGGTATGGAAAATATCTGCTTGGTCTACACTTTCATCTCTGTTCCTTTACCTGACTCTGGGGAAAATGGTAGACTTGTAGGTCTGATATGGGCAGACCCCATATCAGACTCTTGCAGAGGTGGGGCAAGCTTTTCAGAGGTGGAGCAAGCTTTGAGAGCAGGACATGGTGGAGGTATAGAGAAAGAGCTGAGCAGAGCTGAGGAGGAGGAGGAAACAGAGGATACAGAAGAACCACACTGCTCTCTATATGCACTAGGACAGACTGAAAAAGAAAAGAAATAAAAAACAGGTGATTTTAACTTTACCTTTCCTGATCAGTAATCTAAACCTGTTGTAAAGATTCGTGTTTTTCTTACCCTTTTTCCTCACTCTCCCTCACCTCACCAGACTTACCTTGTTTCCCTTTCTCACCATTGATTGGCTCTGGAGTTTGCCCTTAATTGCACTCACCTGGCACACATTATATAAGGACTGCACTCACTTTTCATTCCCACATGGGGCGGCAGCTGAGGTGAGTTTAATTTGGTCTCCTGAGTTTAAACCTTTATTCTTAAGTTAGTGACTTATAGTCCAACCTTGTTTTCTCTTTGAGTTTAGCAGTCCATGTGTATCTTCCTTTAAGTAGAGTTACCACTGATTGCAATTCAATAAACTGAGATATACTGCAACAGACTGATGGCTGTTTTATTCACATTCTGACCGGATGAGGCCATGGTGACAACAACCTCAACCTTCCTTTGAACCTCCTCAACAACAAAACCCATGCTCGCTGCTATAATATTTAGTTGTACCTTTAGACAGTTATCACTGCATCATTGTGATAATCAACACAGCAAACTTTTCACATGTGAAAATAAACCAGGTAAGGCTTACTGTGTATGCATAGTACTACATATAACATCTACTGCATGACACACTGCTTGTGTAAAACATTACATTTGGCAGTAGTTTTACAACTTTTCAAGGTTAGATTTAATATTTAACATGTTAAAGTATTTATTCTCTAGTTATTTTCAAAGCTATCACATCAGAGCATTGTCAGTGTTCAATTTAATGATCTGTTATGAAGATAAATTCAGATCATTAAGTCTTGTACCCAAATACTAAATGAGCATTAAAATAATAATGTAGCTCCTTCTCAATATAAAAACTATACTTCTAAAGACTGATCCACACAGGAAGTGACCAGCAGTGACGTGGGGCCAGAGGCCACTGAAACAGAAACAACAGTGTGGCGGGGCGGGGCCCGCTGCAGGGGAGGCGAACGCACCGGCAGGGCATCCACAATCACGCCTCACTGGGTTAAAAGACTGAACTGGGTCCTGTCAGGCGGTTGTTGTTGTGTACGTGTGGCTGGCAGCTGCGATGCTGCAGCCGGGAAGTGTTAGAACAGCAACCGTGCATAAAGTATGCTGAGAAGCGTAGAAATGTCTTCGGGTTTGTTACAAACACCTTGTGAAGCAGAGGGTCTGACCAAAGTGCTGAACATGGCAATAAAACTACAATTTGACTAAAATTTATATAAAAATAAACAAATAGAAAACAAATAGAATTCAAATTACAACACAATATAAGAGCATCTAAACTAGACCAGCCCGGGTACTTATCAAAATGTCCACTGTCTTTATGCTTTCCATCTATAAAATGATCCTCATCTACTATGGCATCTGTGCAAACTAATAAAGATAAATCCCCCTATTTTGTCCACTATATGCAGATGTTGTTTTACTGTTAAACAACCAGCTTCTTCAGTGATGAATGCTGGCGCTTCACTGGCTGATGAGCTGAACTCGTATTATGCTCGCTTCGACACTGCAGCAAATAACACAACAAACGGCTGCGCGAGCACAGAGAGCACCAGTGAAGATAACGCTTTCATCATTACAGAGCATGCTCTGAGGAAAGCTTTCAGGAGAGTGAACACCAGGAAGGCAGCAGGACCAGATGCAATCCCTGGTCGGGTCCTGAGAGCCTGCACTGACCAGCTAGCACCGGTGTTCACGGAGATCTTCAACCTCTCCCTGGCCCAAGCAGCAGTTCCCACATGCTTCAAACAGTCCATCATTGTCCCTGTCCCAAAGAAACAACAGCCCGCCTGCCACAGTGATTACCGCCCAGTAGCACTGACTTCAACAGTGATGAAGTGTTTTGAGAGACTGGTCATAAACCACATCACTTCTTCACTTCCTGCCACCATTGACCCACTTCAGTTCGCATACCGTACTAATCGTTCCACAGACGATGCCATATCTCACCTGCTCCACACATCCCTGAGTCACCTGGACACTGGCAGAGGGAATTATGTCAGGATGCTGTTCGTAGACAACAGTTCAGCATTCAACACAATAATTCCCTCAAAGCGTTTCACCAAGTTGAAGGATCTAGGACTCAGCTCATCACTGTGCAAGTGGATCCTCAACTTCCTCACAGACAGACCACAATCAGTCAGGGTGGGAAAACATGTCTCCCCCTCCATCTCGCTCAGCACTGGAGTGCCTCAGGGATCTCTGGCACGCCAGTGGAGAGAGTGGACAGCTTCCAGTACCTGGGTGTCCACATCACTCAGGACTTGTCATGGTCCTGTCACATCAACACCCTGGTTAAGAAAACCCGCCAGCATCTCTTCTTCCTCAGAAAACTTAGACTTCCATCTGCCACCGAGGGTGCTTACGAACTTCTACTCCTGCACCATCGAGAGCATCCTGGCGGGAAACATCTGTACCTGGTTTGGGAACAGCATCAAGCAGGACAGACGAGCTCCGCAAAGAGTGGTGC
>VOQK01029369.1:0-10976 GCA_015052645.1 Benitochromis conjunctus | reverse complement strand
TGATCTCTCTCTCTCTCTCTCTGTGTGTGTGTGTGTGTGTGTGTGTGTGTGTGTGTGTGTGTGTGTGTGTGTGTGTGTGTGTGTGTGTGAGAGAGAGAGCTTGAGGTTTTTGTTTGATTGTCTGAAGTGGAAAGGAAGCTATTTTATGTTTATGTTTCCATTTGTCTCTTGGTTTTTCCTTTTTGTTTTTAAAAAACAAAACAAAAAACCCATAATGTTGGAAAAAAAAAAAATCTTTTCTCCTCGTTCACCCTCTGGTTTCTTACTCATCAATCCTGCTCTTTAAAGATGCATGAATGGCATTTTTTGTTATTGCTAAAAACAAAGTGCAAAAAAATTACATTTTTTAAGGACAAATGTAAATAAAGCGTTCTGGACGGATCCGTGATCCACAGCTGCTTAATGAGGCAGATATTACAGAGCTTTTCCTTCAACATTTCGCCAGTCAACATATATCAGTGTCCATGTGTTGCAGTGAAAGCACCATGAAAATGCAGCATGCATATGTGCGTCTGAGTGGGTGAATGTGGCTTGAAGTGTATTAACAATGAGACATGGTCAATGAGACTAGAAGAGTGGAAAGGAGCAGGATACAAGTGCTAATAAATCTGCATCCTTTCTATCCTTAGACGTGCTACACTGAAGGACAGTATATGCCCAATTGCAACAATTTCACTTCAAACCATACGCAAATGACACCAGTCACTTAAAAAATAATCATATTCAATAATACATACATCACAGTTGCTCATTATTCATTACTCTGCATTCTGTATAAATATGAGGCGCCTTTACGTTACTACATTATTGCTGTGTGCCACTGACTATTTGTTTTAGAAAAAGTAGCGTTATGCTCTTGAACTGCATAACACTGGAAATGCTGTTGTCTTATATAATGTAACATTTTTAAAGGGAAAAGCATCAGAAATGCAACTGAAATAGCTGGTTATATAAAATATTTACTCCTATCATCATTGTGAAAGTTCAATAAAACCCTGTAACATCTGCCTCTGGATGTGCGTTTGAGGTGGTGGTGTGTGTGCAGGTCGTGGTGTTCCGCAACAGCACATTTTAGTTGAGACGCCCTTTTTCATGTGCTTACGTCACTCATACAGCTGTTGCACTGCAAAGAGACCAGTGATGTGATTGTGTAAGGGTGAATGTATTAATCACCAAACCATCCAATTTAAGGTCCACTTCATCCAGTTCTTTTTGCACTTTGCACTGCTGCACCTTCATTAGCCAAAATAGCAGCTGTACTTGGGGACGCCCACGCAGCCCATTCACCCAGTCCACTTTGAGCTTGTCATTGAGCTTGCATGGTTAACATCGAGCCCTACAATTTGTGCAGTTCGTGAGAGTCACTGCTTGGCAAAATTTGTTACATTTGGACAGAGCCAGGGTAACTGTTTCTATCTTTTTCCTCTATTTATGTTGAGCTAAACTTCAGACTGTATGCAAAGAATAAGAGCCATATAATTCCTTTTTATTGTGCTCAGCAAAAAAGCAAAAAACTTCTGAAAATGTCCTTTATTTAAACATTGAAATTACATAGGTTTTAATTAAGTATTTTCTCAAAATGAGAGTGCTCTGAGATGTAAACACAAATGTGCTGAAGACCTCACCAGTACTGCACTTTAAGTTTGATATAGGCCAGCACTCAAAGTATGGGATTGAAGTTACCCAGACCAAGGTCAGTTCCTTGATCATTAATATGCAAATTCTCATGACCAGTGATCAACAACTACTGATCAACAACCACTGATCAAGGCCCACTGATCAAAGGCCACTGATCAATGACCATGAGTACCATTCACAGAGAGTTGGGGAATGGCTGCAATCACAGCTTTGTAAGATGGTGAAAGATGCACCCTTAGGCCCCCTCCTTCGATTCAGAGATGGTCTTTCCCTTTTCACGTAAATGGCCTCCTTGACTCCGCGCTCAAACCAGCGTTCCTCCCTGTCCAGGATGTGTACATCCTCATCACTGAAAGCGTGTCCACTGGCCTGTAGGTGTAAATAGACTGCAGAGTCCTGGCCTGACGAAGTGGCTCTTCTGTGTAGAGCCACTCAAATGCTGGGCGCACTTGAAAAGGTTGAGATTTAATGAGAGGTTTTCCAGTCTCTTTTTCTTTCCAGGTTCAAGTCCAGTCCCTCTTTCTCAGAATCAGGTTTAGCTAACAGCTCGGAGACCGTTAACCCTGAGATGAGGAAAACTCCAGGTTGATAAACTCTGTTACCAGGGTTACTGACTCTGTGAAATAAACCTGCTCGCTGGAAGTTTTTCCCTCAACGACCTCTGAGTTTCTCTCTGATTCCTCTCCTCCTCTTACACTTGAACCAGCTGACTGACACTCTGATTCGTTTTGTCATTCATAATGTCACCATCAAAGCACATAGCAGTGCAAATTAATTTGTATAAATTTGCATTTTTACAAACACTGACATACCAGCTGCATGTTAGTTTGTTATTTTGTGTACTTAACTTTAGAACCTTTATAAGGAAGTCAGTACTCAGTGTAAGGATGAAGACAGCAATTACACTGCCGATCGATACTCAGTTTAAATAAAATATATCTGTATAAAGCTTTAGACACGTAACACACCGATCAATGATCAATCATTTGTTGTGCTGAAATCAATCACACTGATGGAAAATGACTGTCACAGTTGAATGTTGGGGATAATCTTGGTTTAAAGTGAGCTTTTAAAAGCAGCCCACAGACGGTTTGTGTCTTGACTACATTTCATGTTGAAACTTGTTCATAGACTGATATTTAGTTATTAAGTGATATCAAACAATATTTTGTAACATACAGTGTCTGTACATACTTTCCAGTGAAAATAATCTCCATAACTCTCAGTGGGTCTACACAGAAAGCAGGTAACTTCAACCTGGATCGGCCTGAAGATATGGCTCCATAATAGATCAGCAAACCAGGCCAGCTTAGAGTCCACTTGCATGATGGGACAGATCCAAAATGAAAAAGGCTCATCTATTATCAGATCCCAGCTCATCTAATTGGGATGACATAGTTTCCCAGTTCACAAGAGTAACAACTTTGTGATAGGCCCTGGAGCAGATATTTTTTGGGCCCTTACCACCAGCTGGCTAACAGCAAGCCAAACACACACACACGCACTGTAAGTGAAAATATAAGTGCATAAAGCAATAATCAGTAACATCAATAGTATAATTCCAGCACCAAGGACAACAACCAAAGTCAGAGGTTGGGGGGAATGGACACATTTATTTATGCTTATGTAGACTCACACCATGTTCTTCAACTAGGCGGGCCGGTGATCGCACCTGTTAGAGACTGATTGCAAACTTTCAGTTGCAGGGAAATAGCACAATCACTGCGGGTCAGAGCACAATTATTTCGAGATAGGTTGTCCGTTAGTGGGGTTAGGTTAATTGGAAACACTAAACTGCCCATGTGAATGCAGGAGTGAATGTGAGTGCGAATGGTTGTCTATGTCTATGTGTTAGCCCTGCAACAGAGTGGTGACCTGTCTAGGGTGTACCCTGCCTCTCGCCCCAGGACAGCTGGGATAGGCTCCAGCGCCCCCCGCAAAATGATAAGCGGACGGATGGATGGAGGTTGCCCGGTGGTAGGCAGCCTGTCTGCTAACACTGACTGCAATCAATGTCAGAAAGAGTGGCAAACCTTTGCAAGTAACTGCTGTGTTATTTATAAACACAAACAGATTGCCAACATGTTGCAATGAATCTGAGAGCAACTCTTCTGCTACATGTCTCTTTGCAGTTGGAGACTCAATTAAATTAATTGCTAACTGGTTGTGTTCTGGTTCTATTCCTATATAAAAGCAAGACTGCAGAGTGCCTACTTCATTTTACAGTTAAATTGCTGTCCTCCCACAACTACGTCACTATTTGGGGATGAATTTTCCTAAATCCTTTTTCATACCTGTGCAGTTCTGGCTGGACTTTGAATGATTTACAACAGAGGGCAACAGATGTTCTGTTTTTGCTGATTTATCACAGCAAATATTTGTATTATTACCGTTAGATATCATATAATGACCTTCTTGACCCCATTCCATCACAAACCTGGTAGCAGACTGACTGCACCTTATTGACATTTTATTACCATCTTGTTGCAACAATGTTGCTTTGCAATATTGGACTTGTACTCTGCAGTACATTATCTTGGCTCCACACACTTAAACACTGAGCGTGATGTTCATTCATTTTTTCCTTTTTAAATCAAGACTGGAAAAGGCTATGAATGCCAGACAGGAGCAGCAAAGGAGGATCAAGAGCGTCATCAGCAGCAGAGGGAGATGAGATGCAGGAGAGGTGAATGTGGGTGATCTGCTGGAGTCGTGAAAAACAGCTGGCCATTGGGGATGCTATCCTCTATCAAGGTAAACAAGACATTTCCATCCCAATCCGTGCGACACAACAGCCAACAAAATCCTACTGGACGTTGTTGAATGTTGTTTAAAGAGTGAAGTCGTGGCAGACATGCTTTTGTGTGGGAGGTGAATTGCTCTCTCTGCCTGAGTGCTGAGCCACTGCCAAAGCCTGTGCGTAGCTGGACTACAGAGTCTGGTTATTGGCCTGAGAGCTTCATCAGTGCTGCAGTACGTTGTGTGGATGATAATTTTGTCACAGTGTGTTATCTTGCAGAATTAGTAGTGATATACTTTAAAAGGCTTTAGACAGGGACATACAAAGGGAAAATGTTTTTGGAGAGGGCAGACAGAGGACCAAAAATCAATGAGAAATGTCACACTGATACATTTTTTAAAAACCTTGGATCCCCAGCAGCTTTAATCTATCAGATTTCATCTTATTTAAGTCCTGGAGTTAAACACTGGCAGTGACACATATAAAACCACGTCAGAGAGCCACATTTTCCAACTTCAGCTGCTTTTCTTTAATGAAAGACTTTAAGATTAGAGAAAAGGGCAGTAAGGACAGCGAGAGCACAGTAAGTAAGATCATTGTGTAGGAGTTTATCATTATGACAGCCATAAATGCTATTACATAAACAGTGTGCTCCATTATCTCTTAATGCATTATTCATCAGTAAATTGACTCCCCTGCGATGTGTTATTAGGATTCCATGAATGAAATGTCACCATCAATATGCTTACAGACTAACATTAGATGACACTATCAAATAAGGATATCATGCTTTTTAATGTGCAGGTAGTTTGTAGCTCAGATTCAGTTGGAACCATGAGATGATGTACTACTGCTTAGCTGACAGTTGTCCAAATGAATTTCAAGAAGCTGAGATCGATATCAAGCGAGCTCGGGGAGTGAGGATAAAATCAGGGTCTTTAAGGGAGGCATAGTGGGATTTTATCATATCATAACAAGCGACAGAAATTGACTCAGTGCCAACTGGGATCACCTTATGCCTGGATGCAAACACATGTACACATATACAGTGTATTATCAGATCCTGTGTAAGTACGGCTACATTAACTCCATCCACAGTAGTTTCAAGAGCAGCATCCGTCCTGCCACCTCACCACAAAACAGATGGGCCTCGGGCCACAACACAGACTGCTCTCTTTAACAATTTACCTGATTTACAGCCTCTTATACCAGCTGAAATTCAGGCTGAATAAACAAGGAGCAGATGGCCACTTGTAGGCACAAGTGTCAATCAAGTGAGATGGAGCCAACAAGGGATGCTGCAGAATCTTAAGACACCAACGTGTGAACATGCAAATGTATGCATGCACATACACACATGCTTAAATATTGTGAGGCATGCACACACTCGGGTCAGGCCAGTATTTCACACCTCTCGTAGCGACTCCACCAGCCACCCTTCAGTGTTAGTATTTTTCTTTGTTACTTTAACTAGTTACTCACATTTAAATATGATGGCACGAAACTTGTTTTGATATCATCCTTTTCTAAGGCAGATGTTTTCTAATATGGGTTTACACATTTAGTAGACTGGATTTACTGATCACACAGTGTTTTTTTATTTTTTTTATTTTTTTAAGTTTACTTGGGTCATTTGTGTTTCAATTAAATACTGTGGACTCAAGCATTTTTGTGTTTTCCTTTGTTTGACTTTTTTCCAAAATCTACTTTAAATATCAACTGTGTTAAGTAACCCCTAACATTTTTTATTTTACTCTAAAATGTTAAACTTGCTCAACTAAAAACCATTAACTTAACCCACCAAGACACACTAATGGCAAAATTATTTAAGTCAACTTAAAATGTTTTTTAAAAGTACTTAACCTTTTTGTGGAACTACTTGACTTAACTTTTTTAAAACACTTTAAAGCCTGAAAATGTAAATAATTGCCAGAAAATTCAAATTTTTTGAAGTGTTTTTTGAACCTTCTAACATATTAAATTAATAATTTGCATATGGTACTTTACATTTTTTGGGGAGAATTTACCGTTACATATTAGCTATACGAATGCATTTCATCCAGCTGTGTTCCCTAAAAACTCCCTTCCCCTCAAATCTCAACTGCATTGTCAGTTAGTTAAGCTAAAGTACACATTCTTTTCTCTTATAAAACACAGTACTATTAAAAAAAAGAGAAAGTCTTCCTAAGGAGGTTGGTGATGGAGAAGTCAGAAGACCATCATCAATCGGATGATGGTTGGGGATTGAACAGCAAAATCAAATTTTTAAAAAGGAAATTAGGAAGAAAAGAAAATTAAATGTGAAGTTAAATTCAAAAGAAAAAAACTCCAAACATAGTGCTAAGGGAATCCAGCTGCAGTTACTAGGCTGCATTATAATGCAATGGTTGACATTATTGACACGTGCCTCTCAAAGTCAGACCAAACTGTATGCTGACCTGCAAAACGAACAATCAACATAAAGGAAAGAGCAATTAATTTCTTCTTCAGTTGTTCCAAGCTCTAAATAATTAACAACAGTCAAAGCTTCTCCACAGTTTTCTAGGTTACCGGGGTGACAAATCCCTTCCTGTCTAATGCATCTACTGTAAGATAGATTATCTGAGAAAGACAGATAACAGGAAAGCATGAAAATGAACTGTAAACACATGTTTAGAAATGAATTTGTATTTACTTTCATATTTGAAATATAGAAATAAAATTCTTAGGAGACAGTGTTGTTTGGACGTGAGGGATAATCCCTCCAGTCTGCTGCTGCATAGTCCAATTGGAGCTGCAGATCTGTAGCAACGACTGTGTATCCTACAATATTGACTCATTTATGATTGTTAGCTTCTCTTTCCTTGTCAACATGAAAGGATTTCTTTATTTGTTACTACAGCCAGAGGATGATCACCACGTCAGCATGGGTTCAGAAGCATCTGTATGCATGCATGATGATGCAAACCATCATAAAACTGTTGCTTTATAACACTGCTAGCATTCAAAATCTCTGCAGGGCATCTCTAATATTAAATTGTGTTAGATTTGTTCTCTGGGTCCATTATTCTAATACAGCATTGCCACAATTAAAATGTCTGTATTTCATTATGGCTGAACTCCAAATTTAGAAAAACAAACAAACAAACTAATGGCATTACAGCATCAACTCGCTCCCACCACCACCCCTGCCACTGCGCAACCCTTTCTAATTCCCCTCCACTTTGTGGTACGAGATCTGACCCAAAAAATGTTTAGTAACCCTTTAAAACTTTAGGTTTTTATATTAAGACCAATGCTCCACACAGTTAGCATTTGTTGATTAGAGGCTGAAAATCAAAAAGTAGGTCAACGTCAGTATCACTGGATGGTATGAGGTCTATAAGTGGTGTTAATGATATTTCCTGTGCAGCATCTCTGTGCTGCTCTCGCAACCTGTTTCACTGCAGTTTATAAGCTTATGTGAAAGCCACAGCACTCAAGCTAGACTGGCCTGTAGATTTATTTATTTACTTGTTTTCATTTTTATTTATAAAGAGAAAAGCATACATACATAAGGCGGACAATCGCTGTACCTCACACTCAGTGGCTTGCCAGAGCTCAGGTCACAGAGCCACCTAAATTATTTAAGGAAAACAAGCAGTTCATACATCATTAAACTGCACTTGTCACACTCGTCAACAGTTTTTATTCCTTTTATTGAATGTTTTCTGACAGAAACATACGCGCACTGCCTTTGTACACAGAAGAAGAAGGACAAAAAAGAAGAAAGTAGATTGTGTCCAGAGGGACCGCAGGCGCTCAGGCACTAACATAAAAATATATAAAAAAATAAAAAATACAAAGATAGTTGTGCATGGGGTGACAGTGAAATAAAAAGCAATGCTTTTTACTTTACTGGCATACTCTTCACTTTCACTTTCTCTTTTATCTTCACTGTAAAATCTTCAGTCAGACTTAAGGAAAAAAAACAGCTGAGGTCGCTGGGCGGATCCTCTCAACCTGGAGGTTCATTTTAAGTGCAAAAAAGAAATAATAACACCATCACCAATCCGACTGTGAGCAATGTAAGGTCATTGGTATGTCCGTTTTTCTCCCACTAACCAGCCATTAATATTCAAGTGAAACAAAGTTAAAACTGTGTTTACAAAATATATATTTTTATTGGTGTTTTAATTTCAGTTTTTCTTAGAAACTACTGAAACCCAAAACATAAAAAATATGCATTTATAATGACCGCTCACTCATTTGAATTGTATTGAAGACATAAAAAAGAAGTCTTTACCTTTGGTGCTATATAAATAAAACTGAACTCAATTGAATTGATATTGCAGAAATGAATAACTTAAAAATGTCGAGAAAAATGAACACATGAACATAAATGAACATTCACACACTATTTCCATCGTTTTTGGTGTACTTTTGCAGTGCTTTTCTATTTGCTGATGTTCTTTTTAGTTACAGTGTATTTGACCTCTCAGGTCCACCATACATTTATTATGAGACCAGTCTCTCTAAAAATGGTTGTGTGGGGAAATACCAGTATTTCAGTGGTTTGTAAAATCCTCAGATCAGCCTAGCACGAGAAATCATGGCGTTTTCAAAGATGCTTAAATTACCTTTCTTAACCAGTCTGTTGATCATCACGAACTTCAGCAGGCTGGTTACTGACGGGTCTCTTTTGCACTCTTAACTAGAAAATACAAATAGGCTTTTTCACATTTCAAGTGTTTGTTTTTATTATTTCTGGCTCTGCAGCTGTCTGCTGCTGCATCCATTATGCTAATGACCGAATGTATAAATTCACTAAGATTTAGAAGTAGAAGGGGCTGCTTAATTAATATGAACAGGTCAAACTTTTAAAAAGTATATAACATCCTTAAAGTGCAGCATAAAGTAGCGTTTGGTATTTCAGTTGTTTTAAAACACCAGTTTTTTTCCCCCCCGTAAAATGGAGACTCTGAAGTAATGACTTCATCACGTAGCCTTCTTAACTCTGCTTTAGCTGTCTTGTTTGTCATTTCTTTTCACATTGTTTTTAAATGCTGCTCTTAAGAGAATGTGTTAAAAGCTAGTCCATTAGAGTAAAAGAACAAAAGAGCAGAGCAATAATGATGTGTTGTGCGCCGCAGTCTTGAACTGAGGTAGGCTCTCTCCCTAAAATTTATTTCGTCTGTGTCCTGGCAAGGTTTAGTGGTTTTCATTTTACAACTCATATTTAAAGAAATATAAAGCTGTATGCTTTTCTGTCTGTAGAGCTTTGGAAATGCTCCAGCGTATAGACAGAATTAATGAGGAAGGCCACGTTTCATTAACAGAAAGGAAATCAGGGCAGTGGTAGAAAATGAAATGAGCCATAACAGCTCTGTTTGTTTGTGACATTAAAACCCGTCTCTTCAAATCTCATGGCGTAATAGGTCACTAAATGAAGATAAAACGCGTGCTGGAAAAAGCTGGGGGAGGAGAATTATTAAGGCAGTACATTAACCTTTTCAGGGAATCCGAATAATGACAGATACTCACTGACCTCATTTCAGGGAGTGTACAATGCGCTGCACTGTACAACTTCCGGCACATCACCATTTACAATCATACACTTGGTTGTAACTGTGGCAACCTGGAATACAGAGTAATTAGACCATTTTAAAGTGGCATCTTGTGGTTGAACGAGCTGGTATTTGTGTATGAGTGCAGAGCTCAGTCTCTACGCTTTGAGATAAGGAGGAGGAAATTTAGAAAATGTACTGACTGTAAAGGCTGTCTGCACCGCTGCTATGATTAAATATCATATTTCATACAGTTAAAAACATTAATCTCCTTTTTGCACATTTCAGAGGGGGTGCTGATTAGGGATGCAATTACAACTACGTTTTCATCCACACATGGTGAAAAACCACTATGAAACAAACTCACAGATGTCGTCAGCGTGGTCAAGCTAACTTAAAGTAAAGTGAGTCCTCTTTAATCGGACAATCAGACTGTTTTGTTGTGTTAAAACAGCATGTAAGCCACTGTTTACTTTCTGAGCTGATTGTGTCCCACCCTCTAAGTCAGAAACAGAGATTAGGGTTTATTACAGTTTTTTCTGATTGCTTAAGCACATTTTATGTAACCATTGGCTATTTTTGCAAAACTCTACACACAAATAAGAAAACCTTCCACCCAATTATCAAAACATTGTAGTTCTCTTGCAAAAGCGAACACAGCTAGATAAACTCTGCACACCTTCGTAAAAATTGTGTTTTCGTATCAAACAGTACACACAAGCCATCATCTACTAAGCACACAATGCGCCAACTGCACACTGATGGTATGAATACATAACACATCTGGCTTTTGCTTCCTCTGTGTACAGATGTCAATTTGAGGTCGTACTTTTGTCACAGTGTCATGTACACATACAAGGATCCAAACTTCAAGTATTGGTGTTTATTCACACTCATCAAAACCAAGAAAAAGTCAGAACACAAAATAGTCATTTCACCAAAAAAAAGGGGAAAAAAAGACAATCAGCCTACATCATGGCACCTTTCTGGGTCCGGCCACAAAATTTCGTCCACATCGCATGCGATATCCTCCAGTCCAAGGCTGGAGGATATCGCGGGAAAATATCTCCTTG
>VOQK01029365.1:41413-54652 GCA_015052645.1 Benitochromis conjunctus | reverse complement strand
CTCCCCTAAATTGAACTGGTTAGGATCAAGAGTTAGGGTCTGGGGTCATCACTGATGGTTTTGTAAACACCAACATGGTAATTTTCTCATTTTGATCCCAGCAACATATTTCACAAAACCTGGGACTGTGGCAACAAAATACTCATGGAAATAAGATGCATAAAAAATGTAGTCATACATTATTATTTTAACGAGTAATAATTGGATATAAATGAGTACCATGGAGAGATTGAGCCTTTCTAAAGTAAAGATGGCAAGGAGTAAACAAACTGAATGTTCAAATACTTAAACAATATAAGAAGAAACTCAAAGTCAAATTATTTTAAAAAATGGTTGAATTTGGGTTTCAACATTTAATATGTTGCCTTTGACATGTTATTAATGTAATAAATTTAGATGATTGGTGCATTCCAGCTTACACAGCTTCACAACAGTTTTACTATTTAGAGTTTATCCACACAAACACAACCACTGCTACTGTATATGCTTACCTCTGTCATTTTATGCTGGCGTGTTTTCTGTGTGGTCACGCTACACCTCTGTTAACCACTTCAGCCTTGCATTACTGTTTTGATTTGCCAGTATAACCTGCTGTGTTTTTTAATATAACACCATGTATTGCATATGTTCTTATCAGTCACTATCCCACGGATCCCCACGCTGCCCTCGCCTGCCCCCAATCTCGTTTTTCATGCTTGTTCACATGTGCGGAGTGGCAGGTATTACCATTAGATGACCTGTTGTGCTGCAGCGCCTCAGTAATACAACCCTCTATGTGATAATATACAATACTTCATCATATCACAAGATACAGCCCCCCACCCCCCTCGTTTCGTGCTCCACTCGGCCCCTTTCTCCCTTTCTCTGTGTCCATCTCTGCTGGATATAATCCCTGTTGCCTGCGTAGTGGCGATAGATCTCTCCTCTCATCCAACCACTCAAGTTATCTCACCTCAGAGATGCTACAGTATCTGCCTTTTCACAGTCAATCAGGCGTTTGCTTTCAATCATCTCCAGTACTTATGAATTATCTTTCTCCCCCTCCTCCTCTCCCCGTTCCTCCTCCATCTGCTTCCAGTCTGCGTACAGAGGATCTCCGGTCAGTATTCATAACATTGCTCCACTTTTTTCTTTGTGATGTTGATAAATTGTGTCAGAAACATCTGCATGCAGCAGTTCTGATGATTACATGTGATTTCTCTTAAAGATGCACTGAAATTTAGCTTGAACCTGTGGCTGTTTTGTTCTCAATCTGGATGTTGAGTTCATCTGCTTTTAATGTGTGTAACATTTGTATTTGTGCAGCTTTTTAAAATAGATTCTCAATCTCAGTAGGATTTGAACATATGAAACAAACTGCCTGGCGATGGTATACAATTGCTGTGCTATGGTTTAGGTAATCTTTATGAATGCCATAATATTTATTTTTGTCCATAAATGCATCATGTTTGTGCCACGATCTTGTATTGATGATAGGAGAGTCAGATCCCAAAGATTCTCAATGGGGTTAAGGTATAAAGTCTGTGGTGGTCAACCCATGTGTAAAAATTATGGTTCACACTCCCTGAACCACAGTTGCATCCTCTTTGAAAACTGGCATTTTGATCTTAAAAAAAATGAAATGAATGAAAAAAAATCTGGTCATTAAGTATATTCTGTTGACCTCATGTTTTTTTGGGCACATGACATTACTGAACCTGACCATCTGAAGCAACCCCAAATCATAACACTTTTTCCATTGTTCCAGAGTTCAACCTGTTTGCTCCCAACTAAACTGAAGCTACTGATAAGTGGTTTTCTTTACGGTACACAGCTGTTTAGTCCTAGCCCCTTCAGTTTCCTTCACATTGTGTATAAGGAAAAACTTCTACTTTCACTAGTAGACTTTTAAATTTGATTTCACCAAACATTTAAGTGATCTCTGATCACAAACAAGTTTTTTTCCAACTACATAATTTCTTCCTTGAAGATGAATGTTTAAGTCATGAGATAGGATACGGTTGTTTAGAAAACAAGAAGCTACTCGTAGCATCAGTTACACTCCAGTAATTATCCAGTGGAAGGCACTTACTTATTTGATAGTTAAATCCAGGCGCTGATCTTTTTTTTTGTCTTTTTAACCAGGCAGTGTTTTTACACTTACACTTTTTATTGTTAACTTTGTGTATAAAATGAGGTTATTGGAGTTATAGTGACAACTGATAGAATAGTCTGCGATCTGGAAATATCTAGACCTTCTAATAGTGTAGTTTAATGCTGCCGCTGTGTTTGGACACAGATCAAGTTGGTGAACATCAACTCAACAGACATTGTGGATGGACGGCCATCTATTGTCCTGGGGTTGGTGTGGACCATCATTCTCTATTTCCAGGTAACTTTTTGCAGCGTTAGTGCAATTAGATCATCACATTCAATGCGCATAATTCAGCTTTATTCTTTGAGAAGCAGTGAGAAGAAGAATCATGATGTGAATATTACCAGCGCTCTCACCACAAGAACCTTAAGCTGATAGCTAATATGGCTGTGAATATCTAGTTTGCAGGGAGAGCAGACGTGTATTTTTCTAGCTACATAAAAAACGGAGCAATTTAAGTGAAAGGGACATAAAAAAAAAAGAAAAGTTCATCTTTAAAAATATCTACACTCAAACTAAACAGCATCTACCTCAGGTAATTCAGACATGCAGAGAATAAATCAGAACTTAATACTCCACTTTCGTAGCAGCATCAGTACACATGAATGCCTGCTGCTCCATCAGACATAAGGATATTAAATAAAGGAAATGTAGTACGCTAGTAAATGTACACTTTCACTTACTGACATATTGATCGGTTTTATTTATGGATTTTCTGAGTTGTGAGTAGCCCGAGTCTGCTGACTGTAGAGAACAGAAACCGTAGATCCTCTGCAGGCCTGATAGAATATTATCAGACTGATCTCCCAATATAATAATATACACGCTTGCTTAAATATGTACGTTGACTCTGTTTGTACAGATTCACAATTTTTGCTTTGTTAGGAATATAAAATAATATAATGACGCCACAGGTAAAAATAATAATTAAGTAAAATAGGGCTGATGTATATAAGGATTAAAGCCACAGCTAATTTGCAGACATTGTTCCTGAAAATGTTGTTAGACAACAAACAACTGTTACAACGAATAATAGCAAAACAGCAATTGCTAAAACAGGAGAGATGAGAACAGTGAGAGAAAGAGAAGATATCTTTTTTTAAAGACTGAATTCAGTGATCACAGATTTGCCTTTGTTATTTTAGGTTCTAAAACAGCTATTTTTTTTACTGCTGGAAATGTTTTTCAGATCTGTGCACCTTATGTTAGTGTGGAAGAATTTAAATATTGTATGAATTCCGCTTTTATTGTTAAATAGCAGCTTCTCTTGAGTGACAGTTGATGATTTTTTCCTCCTTTAATCCCTATGATGTATATTATGCAAGATTGTTTTTGAACAGGGTGAAATACAGATTTAAGATTAAATCCAAAGTAAACTTCTGCTACTTTTGAACTTTCAGGAGAAATAAAAGAACTAGGTGTAACGTTACTTAAACTGGCTTTAAAATGAACATCAAAGTCCTAAATGCACCAGTGTAGAGCGCCTTACACACCTATAGAATTATAAGACTAACAGATTATATTTTCTGATTACGTGATCTAATGAGCACTGTAAGCATCTGAAAACCTAACAAGAGAAAATGTAGTACTTGAATCACTAACTGTGGCTAAGGCTGACTTTAGTTGGTATTCTGTATCTTATAGATTGAGGAGTTAACCAGTAGCCTACCAGCACTCCATACCGTGTCCAGCAGCACCTCCTCACTGGACAGCTCCACCAGCAGCACTGACACCACCAGCCCACCTGTCAAAAAGAAGACCCTCCCTCCTCTGCAGGGTGGAGCCAGGAAGGCATTACTGAGATGGGTCCAGCAGACAGCCACCAAGTATGAAGTCTGATTTGATGGTCAAGTGTTGCTGCAGGTTATAGGTTATGTTTTGTTTTTTGTCTCCCGTGACCTTGTAATTTTCTGTCCTTTCTAGAAGTCTGGGCCTTGAAGTGAGGGACTTTGGCCCCAGCTGGCGCACTGGTTTAGCATTCTTCGCGGTTATCAATGCCCTCCGGCCTAATCTTGTCGACATGGAGCGAGTATGGAGAAGGCCCAATCGGGAAAATCTGCAGGAAGCTTTCTTGTTGGCTGAGACTGAGTTAGGGATTCCACAACTCCTTGAGCCAGAGGGTGAATAACATTTCCAGTAGCATTTCGGAGTGACTCTGTCATTAAGTTTATCAAAAGCAAACTTGAGCGTTGGCAGCAACAAACCTACAACATGGCATAAAATTACTATGTATTTTATTTCTTTTTATTGTCTTAAAAATAATATTCTATGCCGCTGATTGGCTTTTCTCTGGTACAAAATGCCATGGTGCATTATACACTTAAATATACCAAACACATCCTAAGCTGAAAAATGTCCTGTTTCTCCCTATAACATGTGAGTCTTCTTGCTCCCTGCTCTGCTGTGTGGTGTTTCAATCTTGCCACCACCCCAGCATCCACCAGTACAAGGGGATGTTTACTCATTAAACCCAGATTTCTGTTACGATTTGCAGGAGAAGGACCCAAAAGTAGGCATCCCCAAAAGTCTAAAATATAAAGTGAACGACAAACGTATTTTGACAAAGCTCCTTGAAAACAGTCAGGCAGAACAGAAGGACAGGTAAACAGATGTTATGACAAAGACTAAGGAGCCAGGCAGGACTATTTATACGCATGAGGGTAATCAAAGAGAGTAGAAACAGATGATACCAAAATACAGCTCAATTAAATCAAGAAGACGAGATAGCAAGAGGAAAGGTAAACTAGACACTAGACTAAGGAGACAGTTGCCTACCATGGGGTGTCATGCTGTATGAATACCATGGGAAATGTTTGCAAGGTGAGTTTTAGAGAACAGAAATACTGTACAATACTGGGTTAGTCCTTGCATCAGATGTGCATCTAACTTTCACTGCCAGACACCATCTGCTCCCCTTCATGCCTGCCCTTCAGAATGTACTCCAGCAAATCAAGCTTGACATCAGCATAATTAAGGTGCATTAGGCCATGAGATCCAGCATGGCGGAACCTCCAAACAAAACTTGGACACTGATCTGAAATGCTGAAGATTGATTTTATTTGAGATGCCCGCTTGTCTCCTTCGGTCAAGCCGATTCTTATCAGCGGCTGTTATTTTTCTCTATGAGAAAACTCTTGAAGAATTTACAGCCAGCTTATTTGAATTTGATTTTATTTACTTGGTTCCCGTCTCAGATGTCGACGTAGAAAAGCCAGATGAGAAATCTGTTATGACATATGTAGCCCAATTCCTGAAGCATCTTCCAGAACGAAAGCAGAGCGGCTCCGAGGGACAGCTACAAGTAGAGGTAAGCAGCTGTCTCGGTCTCGATAGCCTGTCATTGTGATCATCTTCTCTCTTTCTGCATTGTGAATGTTTGTCTTTTGTATATGTATGTTTGTATGTGTATTATTTATAATAATTTTAAGCTATCAAAGTACAAGGTTCAATGTTCAGAGGGAAAAAAATGGCTTGTCTAATTTTATATTTAATTGATTCAGAATTTAGTTAAAGTCTCTTACGTAATGACTTGAAGCTATCTAGTTGTTAAAGTAGGTTGAAACAAGCTGCGACAGTGTCTTGTCTGTTCTGTGTTTGGTTTTTGTACATCTTTCTCTCTTTGTGTCGCTCTTTGTCTTCTTCTCTGGTGTTTTTGTATGGTGACTGCTTTCCTGTGGTTGTTGTGCTGGACTCTGTTCTGCAGCATGATCTTGCACCTCGGGATATAGAGGAAATGTTGGAGGTAGGTTATTTAGCCACTTCGGTTCCCAGGGGAGAGTTTTCAATAATTTCCTCCAACTCAATGCAATTACCACCCATGATCATTCATGGTTTCCATATAAATTTGATTAACGCATATTTTTCTGCTTCCTCTATTGGATTGCTGTATCGGTCCCTACTGTACTTTGTAAGGATGGGATTAAACACTGATTTTTCATGTCAAAATAAAGCCTGTACCCTAATATTGGCGCTTTATCTAACCTGATGTGATATTCGGGCCGCGGGGTTTCTAAGCCATGATAACAGAAGGAAGTCCAATATAATAAGATGTGATATTACCATTTATGAATGCTGCCATTGAGCGCTTTGGCTCTCGGTCCCATTAGCATGACAATGAAGGCCTCTGGCATCGGCAGTGTGCACTGATACAGCATAGTTGATGGAAAGCTGGTGAATAGAGGTTGGCCTTTTTTAACATTTGCTGGGTCCAGATGTGTGTCACACCGTGTTTTGCTGTTTTACAACAGCTTTTTGTTCTTCCTTAATTGCTGGTGTTTGCACTGGAGATTAATTAGCTATGACAAAGGGTGAATTTATTAAATAAACAGAAGCATAAACACTTGGTTATAAAATATTTAGAGAAATGATGGTGAGCAAAGTATGGCAGACTGTTTCCTTTTAGATTTAACTTGATCTACTTCCATGTTCTGAGCTGTCATAGAGAATAAAGTTGGGGCTTCCTACAGGAGGGGTGGTAAAAGTGAATAGATTCAGACTGAACAGCTCTCAAACTGAATGGTCTATCGCACAAGCTTTTCAGCAGCATCGCATTATCGTCATGCTTATTTAAAATCCAATGAAATGTTCGTAGGGGGTCTTAGACAAAGTACCCTGTCTAAGCTGAGTGTTGTTGGCAGCTGTGGGTTTTTGACGTTTTGTCCTGCAAGGAGACACAGAGGATTAGGGGAATACATGTTTAACCGTGCATGCTCTGCTTTCTTGTTCCCCTCTTTCCTCTTTTCATCCTGGTCAATCACTTTTCCCACTCTGTCTTCTTTTCTCTCCTCCCGTTTTTTTTTTGTGGTGCACTGTCCTCTTTTCTTTTATTTTCCAATCTCCTACTCGTTCACTCTCCTACTCCTGCGCGATCCCGGCCACCTAGAGAGAGCAGCGAAAGAGCCTGAGGGAGCTCAGGATGTGGCTCGACCAGCTGGAGAGAGATGCAATACAGGCTCAGGAGACTGAGGGCAGTCTTGCTCAGCAGTACCAGGTTAGTGTGAGTGTGTGTGTGTGTGTGTGTGTCTGTGGCTGGGTGTGTTTAAACTGGGCACACTGGGCACAGACGCTCCTATTATTAGCTTAATCAGTGGTATTAGACTGTGGGGATCAGGCAGCAGCCGTCATATTTTCAGTCAATCTGGCTTATTCCACGAAGCCTCAGGATACATTCCATATTCAGCAGCATGTGGGATATCCCTATTGTCTTTGCATAGCTCTGAAATTTTAAAGCCAGATAGAGGGACAGTTTTTAAAGGTAGAACATATGAGGATCTGATAAGATGCAAATGGGAAAAGGGTATGACCTGTGAGAGAGAGAGAGAGCACTCATTATCATCCTTTTATCAAGGATAAAGAGCTGTGAGTCACTGATCTTTGCTTTTCAGCTGTTCAAGAGTCTGCGTGTCCAGTTGGAGATGAGGAGGAAGCAGGTGGAGGGAGCTTTGCAGTCTACTCAGAGGGATGGGATGTTGACTGTGGATCAGGCTCTGGTCAAACAGGCCTGGGAAAGGGTTTCCAAAAGGGTGAGAGCAGCGGGATTACCCAATCGCCTGCTGTTCAGAATTGTACACAGAACATTTTCTTTCCATTCAGAAAAAGTGTTCTAATTTATACATAAGCACTTCAGAAGGCATAATTTGAATTTATTTTGTGCTTTCCTTGTACTTTGCCAGTCATTTGTATGATGATTTATCAATTAAGGTTATTTCTTTCTACCTTATTTGAGCTAACACAAGTTGTGTCCTTTATAAAGAGCTGGTGACTTAGAGTCTCCTTCCATTTCTTATAGAAATTAAAAGTTTAATTTATTTGTGTGATGAGGTCATTAATTAAGGAGACATCGTCTGTTTTTCTGCATCTCAGTTACTGGATTGGCATCTCCAGCTGGATAGGTCTCTGCCAGCTCCTCTGGACACAGTGGGAGCATGGCTGCACGAGGCCGAGGAAGCTCTGCGACAGGAGATAACCGTCCAGCAGGCACACGATATCACAGCCAGCACTGTGCATAGAGCTCTGGAGCAGCACAAGGTTAGTGCAGAGCCATACATAGCACAATAAAGTGTGAGAATCAAACATACCATTAGAATGAACATAGAATGTATGAACACATTTTTATGCCTGTTTTCATGTCTTTACTTGGTGTACACTGCACAGGATGTGTTGAAGAGCCTGGAAAGTCACCAGCAGGTCTTTCAGAGAATCCATAAAGACAGAAGTGTTGGTGGAGTGCCTGTTCCCCCAGACCAACTCCAAGACATGGCTGAGAGGTAAACAAAACTCCTGCTAGTCTCTCTTGAAAGTGCAGAATATGAAAACCAAGACATTTTTTCAAATTAATCTGATAAGAGCACATTATTTGAATGACATTTAGTACCTCAGTCGGTGTGTTTTCACACCCTTGCTTTTTGGGAAAGCAGCAGAATAAGAAGGTCAAGTTATAGGTCTGATGTCCCCGTATGAACTGTGTCTTTTTTAGGATGAACTTTATCTCTACATCTTCTAGCATCCACTTAGCAAAAATGGAATTTCTGGAGAACAAACATCACATGCAGGCCTTCCTCAGTCTGGCTGAGTCCAAACTGAAGTCCTGGATCATCAAATACGGTCAACATGAATCTGTGGAACTGATTCTTCACAGCTATATTGTAAGCTCAGTCTCTGATTTGTTTAGTTTGATCTTAAGGATTCACCTGCATGATTTTTTATTTATTTTTTGTATATTGCGTAATAATTATTGGTTGATGAAGGATAGTTACCACTACATAACACATGCATAAGATGTTTAATTCTGTCTCTGTGTATCTGTTAAGATGCTTTTCACATGTAATAACGTTTCCTTTTGGAATCTGTCTTCATCAGACATTCGTGGAGACGCAGCGTTTCTTTGAAAACTATGAGATGTTGTTCCAGTCTCTGAAACTGTCTGCAGAGGCCTATGTGAGTGCTGACAGCTCAGGTGAGTAGTTCAAGGTGTAATATTTAATATATGTATATATAAGCATTTATTATCACATCACCTTTTTTACAATAAAGTAATTAAGTAATTCTCCCGGGAACTCTGGGAAATGTTTATCAATATCCTGGCCAGACAGTAATCTGATATAAAGGAACTTTATTGCGATGATGTCAGAATCACATAAAATGTCCAACAATGCAATAAAGCAGTCCTGCTCATTGATTGGGAACATCATTATTATGTCACATTTCCAATGCATTCTTATTCTTTTAATGGAACTTTAATCTGAAATTGATCGGACACTTCCAGTGTATCCTTGCCGAGATCAATATCTCTCAATTGTTCACCATATTTCAACTTTATTTCTCTTTTCAACAACTCAGTAACCAATGAGGCTTTCCCTGCCAGCAGCTCAGTATGCCCCTGACTGGTTTCACAATTTGATAGAGGAGGAGAGTCTGCAGGCTACAGCTAAATGAGGTTCCTCCACTCTCTGCTCTCAGTGGGGAATACGACCCCATTTGCTAGTTGGGGGGCTGCTCCACTTCTGCAGGTCTCTGGGCGCAAACTGAGCTAGCTTGTTGGTTTCATTAGGTTTCAGGGTTGCATTGCTTTAGGGTATGCAGAGCAGAGAAGTGAGGTGTGGTGAGAAATCAGGACATCTGAGGTTTGATTGGTCGACCCCACAAATGAAATGCAGCAGGTCCTGCTGGTACTATAGTTAGCATTGTGGTTTCTGATTGGCTGCCTGAGAAAAATAAGGAAAAGGGTTAGGGTACTGATCTGTTTTTTTGTCTTCCATTTTAGAAGCATTGCGTTTACCTGATGTGTGTCTCTATGCCATTGTTTTGCACATACTTGACTGTAACAACTAGAGAGTTTGCATCTAAGAATGTAGCACAAGCACAGATGATAGAACTCCCTGTAGTGAGTTTTTGGGGTCAGGGAGTTTTCTGCAAAAACGTGTACCTCCTTCAGCTCTATCGAGTGTTCCTGTGAAAATGTGTCCTTTGCCTTTGCCAAAGTGTGGTGACGTGAAACAAAGCAGTGAAAGTCATCAGGCACACACAGACATAACAAGTGCAGCTGCAGCTCCAAAACAGCTGCTTCAGTGCTTAATTTTTCTTGTGAATAAGTGACATTATTAGCGACAGCAGAATCAGAGGTAATGGTGGTGTTGTCGGTAGCTGCCATTCTTGTTGAACTTTACCTCTCTTCCAGTGGATGAAGGCGAGCTGGGAGTGCGCAGGTTCATGCGGGAGGTGGTGACTCAGTGGAGGAGTCTGTCCATGGAAGTGCGAAGCGTGAGGAGCATGTTGGAGGAAGTGCTGTCCAACTGGGAGAGGTACACCTCCACTGTAGCCTCTTTGCAGGTCTGGCTGGAAGATGCAGAGGAAGCCCTGAGCCAGCCAGAAAACACAAAACGGGTATGGAATTAGATCTTAATACTGTCTGAACCTTTGAGTTTTTTTATTTGATTTTTTTCTGTGAACAGATTAGGAGCCCGCTCATACACCCATTTATTTGATGGACTCACATTTAATTGTAGCAATCAAGCCATTTTGAAGAATTTAGTTTTTTTTTTATGTGGAAGCTTATTAGGAGTCTCCACTCAAGTATCAAATGATCTCACAACAAGCCGCTGAGGATATTCCTGTTGTTGCATTGCCATGGTTACACAGACTCACATCTCCGCCAAGGATTAGACATCTAATTACCCCACTTTTTTATTGTCCTTCCTTTGTTTCTTTCTTTGAATCGCTTTCTTTGTTCCTTTTTTGATTAGCTTTCTTCATCTCTTTCTTTGACACTCGCTCTTTGTTTCTCTTAATTTCTTTGTCTTCCAGGAGTTTTTCAGGGATCTCAGCCACTGGATGGATCAGCATGCAGCCATGAACGATGCAGGGAATTTTCTTATTGAAACGTGTGACGAGACAGTGTCACTTGATCTCAAGCAGCAACTACTCATTTTAAACGGGCGATGGAGAGACCTCTTCCTCAAAGTCAAACAAGTAATGAATGAAAACATCTAAAAATATTGCCTGTCAGACAAAGACAGAATTGGGTCAAAACATATGTGGCGGCTCTGTTTGCTTCATTTCTCAGTGTAAAGTATAATTAGCTTCTTTTTCTCTGCAGTATGCCCATTCAGATGAGTTGGAGAAGTGGAGAAAAGAACACTTGAAGGCTGTGTGGGCCCTGAAAGAGCTGCTGGACACTGCCGAAGCCAAACTCAATGCTCCTGTTCAAGTGTCTTTCCTCAGTGTTAGGGCTTTTCTGCAGGATGTGGAGGTGAGGAAAGCAAACTGTCAGTTTAGCTATCAAACGTAAAAGTGAGAATAGGCCGACAGTAAAAATACAACCTGTTAGTAATGTGTTCTTTAAACTGGTGGCATTGCAGCATCATGATACTTTAGAATTCTTAGTTCTATAGCTTTTTGGTAATCTCAGTCTCTCATTGAACGCGCTCCTGAGGCTAGCCAACACGTCATGGAGTGGGTGGGAGGTATTATCCAACATTGTCTTTATCTTGGACAACATCCGCCTCTCCGACACCACCCTGATGGAGTCCAGCTCCATCCCCACAACATTACTGGCCTTGCGGATCAGTTTATTTAGTCTGTTGGCATCTGCGACCCTCAACCTGCTGCCCCAGCATGCAACAGCATAGAGGATACCACAGCAGACTCATAGAAAATCCTTAGCATTGTCCGACAGATGTTGTAAGACCTCACCCACCTCAGAAAATAGAGACGACTCTGGCCTTTCCTGTAAAGCGCAGTGGTGTTTTTAAAGATTGAAATAGGGGTCAAGGTTTTCCTGGTCTTCCTAAAGTCCACAATCAGTTGAGCTGCAGATGATTCTGCTTGCACCACGTGACAAAGGAGTTGACCACAGCCCAGTACTCTGACTCATCACCCCTGCTGATGCATCCAACCACCGCAGAGTCATCAGAAAACTTCTGAAGATGGCAGTGGCTCCACATGGCTCTGTGCAGTGGCTGAAGTCTGTGGTGTAGAGGGTGAAGAGGAAGGGGGAGAGGACCGTCCCTTGTGGTGCCCCTGTGTTGCTGATCACCTTGTCAGACACACTGTGGAAGACGCACATATTGTGGTCTTCCTATCAGGTAATCAACAATCCAGGACACCAGAGAAGCATCCACCTGCATCGCTGTCAGCTTATCACCCAGGGGGGTTGACCTGATGGTGTTGAATGCACTGGAAAAGTCAAAAACCATGACCCTCACAGCGTTCGCCGACTGGTCCAGATGGGTGTAGACAGCAGGTAGATGATGGCGTCCTCAGCTCCGAGGCGGGACTGGTAAGCAAACTGAAGGGGATCCTGATGTGGTCTGACTATGGGTCAAAGCTGGGTCTTTCCAGGGTCTTCATGATGTGGGAAGTCAGTGCCACGGGCCTGTAATCTTGGGGGCCACTGGGACGTAGCGTCTTCAGTACAGGGATGAGGCATGTCTTCCACAGATATGCTGTGTTTTATGACCAAATGTCTCCATTCTGGTCTCATCTGTCCAAAGCACATTGTTCAGATGTAACTTTGTGAGCCTAAGCAATCCTGCCATGTTCTGTTTTTTTAAAGAGAATAAGCTTTCCCCTGGAAACCCATCCAAACTTGTTAATTCTCCTTCTAACTGTACATGAACTTTAACATTTAACATATTAACTGAAGCTTGCAGAGACTTAGAAGCTGCTCTTGAGTTTTTCCTGTTAATTTTCTTCCTTTTTTACATGACTGTATTTCAGACATTGTCTGAGAATTAGTTACACATAACAGACGATAGTCTATTTTAGATGCATTCCCACTATGCTGGCAATGCTGTCCTTGGTCTTGGCAATGGTACTATCTGGGTAGAGCATACAGAAGTCAGCTCCTGTGACGCCCACTCGTTGTGAATTTACCGGGTAATTTTCTTCCCTGTTCTCAAATGCATGGCACCGGATATCTGTCTTTGTGGTGGTTAAAGGCAGCTAAAGATCTGATCTGACAGCGTCCAGAATTTAGGTTCCATAAATGCACTTTAATGAGTTAGTGCTTAGAAAAGTTCATGACTGTAGTAAATGAGTGTCACTGGCTCAGGCTCTCTTCTTCGCCTGAGACAAATCAGATAAAGTCACGCTTGAGTCATGATAAA